>JBCEWC010015108.1:0-13950 GCA_038996855.1 Solanum aculeatissimum
TGATGAGTGTAATGATGCTATGATGGTTTGATCGAGGGTCTTCGGGTCCTCTTTCACCATGTCACATCTAGGCCCCTATCCGGGTCGTGACATCCTTAATCAAACCTTCAAGCTTTTTGCTTCAATAGAACCCTTGACTTAGAGAGAGAAATATTGAAAATCCTTAAGAGAAAGTTTGGGGTTTAAAGACTTTAGATGACTTGGGAATAAGACTTATAGGGATTAGGTCAGTTAGTGTAGTTAGAGTAGCCAAAATGATGTAGGTTAGGACTTAGGTGGATTAGAAAGGTTAAAAATACCCATTATTAAAAAACTGTTAGAGCCGTCCACGAAACCACTCTTATAGGCCATAGATGCATTTACGACTCGTAACTTACTTTGTAGGCTAGGGTGACACCAGGGTTGAGCTACTAGAATTGAAGCTTCTAAGTTACGAATACACAAATGACTCATCGAGAGACTTACGAACCCTAGGCCTTCCAGACTTGGAAAATTTTTGATTCCTGAAGGTGTCATCCTACAAGATCAACTTATAGGTTGTAGGTAATCTTATGACTCGTTTGATAACACATAAGTCGACTTTCAGAAATCCTTTAATTTTTATTTTCACTAGGTACTTCCACGAGACTACTTACGACAAGTGGACCCTTCTACGGACCATAAACTAGTTCGTAAGTCCTGACGACCAGTAAATTTTCTATCTTTCAATTTTCTAGGCCTAAAAACATGAGGGGTGTTACATGTGATGTGGAGGTGCTCTGGCACTATTCATTTTTGCGCGAATTTCAATTTTCTCCCATTTTGACCTAGGAATGGGTTTAGAATGCTTTTGTACTATAATGAACCTCCCTGCGACACAGAGAGATCATATACTTTTCTTGATAGTACAAAATCATACGAAAATTTATTTTTTGGTAAGGTTGACTTAAATATCGAAGAAGACCTTTTTCCTACTAAAATTTGCCTCCTGTAAAAATACGAACTCAGATTTGTCAAAAAATGTATGAAAATTGCATTATTCAAGGAATCTATCATAAGGACATTCTTAATCACTTGGGAGGTGTTACATAACTCTCCTAATAATTTTTAAGTCCCTATATATCTAGGGCTCAATTTTCCCTTTTTGCCAAATCGGACCATACCCTTCATGGGTGACACTTTCAAATAGACCTAGTCGTTGGTATTAAACTTAAGGTATCTTCTCTTAACATTCGAGTATGACTTTTGGTGATTTTGAACAATTTTTAACTTCTTCCTAATGAGACTTACTTTTTTCATAGCATCCATAACCAAGTCGGGTCCTATCAAAGACATTTCACCAACTTCAAACCACCCAATTGGTGACCTACATCATCTATCATATAAGGCCTCAAATGGTACCATCTCAATACCTGAGTGAAAACTATTATTTTAGGCAAACTCAATAAGATGTAGATGTTCATCCCAACTCCCTTTGAATTCCAATACACATGCCCCTATCATATCTTCAAGTGTTTGAATTTTCCTTTTGGCTTGCCCATCGATTTGGGGATGGAAAGTGGTAGTCAACTTTACCTTAGTACCAAGACCCTTTTGAAATAATATCCAAAAGTGAGAGGTGAATTGAGCTCTATGGTCTGATATAATGGACAATGGAAACCCATGCAATCTCATCAATTCCCGAATGTACAACTTAGCATAGTCTTTGGCACAATAGGTTGTCTTGACCGGTAGAAAGTGAGCCGACTTTGTCATTCTATCAACTATCACCTAAATGGAGACAAAACACCTCTTAGTCTTAGACAAACTAACCACAAAATCTATATTTATATCTTCCCACTTCAAAGTGGGGATCTTAATGTCATGGGCTAGGCCACCTGACCTTTGATATTCAACCTTAATTTGTTGACAATTTATAATCGGCCATGAATCTTGTAATATCCTTCTTCATTTTATTCCACCAAAGCACCTCCCTTAGGTCTATATACATATTAGTGGAACTAGGATGAATGGAATAGGATGAACTATGGGCCTCTTTCAAAATTAGTTCTTTCAACTTATCCATATCTAGTAAACACAATCCACCTTGGTAATGAAGTACACCATCTCCCCTTTGTGAGAAAACCTCTACTTTACCTTCCTTGACCAATGTCTTTAATTCAACCAAAGTGGGATAAAAATCCTGCTTAGACTTGACATCCACTATCAACGAAGACTTGGAGACATTCACTACTATCATACTACCATTATTGACATCACTCAATCTCATCCTCAATCTATCAAACCTTTGGATTCTTATCCAACCCCCCTTTTCCATCATCAAGGTGAGACACACTATCCATGGACACCCTACTAAGTGTGTTGGCTACCACATTAGCCTTACTTGGGTGATATTTAATATTCATATCATAGTTTTTGAGAAGTTCTAACCACCTTCTTTGCCTAAGGTTGAGGTACCTTTATGTGAATACATGTTGGAGACTTTTTTAATAAGTGAAGACATCTACATGAACCCCATACAAGTAATGAAGCCAAATATTCTATGCAAATATCACGACCGCTAATTCAAGGTCATGTGTTGTGTAGTTCTTTTCATGCGCCTTCAATTGCTTTGAAGCATAGGCAATCACTTTCCCATGTCTCATGAACACACAATCAAACCAACCTTTGAGGCATCACAATATACTACACACCCCTCGGCACCCTATAGTAAGGTCATGACTGGAGTTGAATTTAATCGATCCTTCAAGGTTTATATACTCTTCTCACACTCATCCATATGCACAAACTATTCTTTCTTTTGGGTCAACCTTGTCAATGGTGAAAAATGAAGAAGAACCTTTCAACAAACATCCTGTGATAACTAGATAGACCCAAAAAACTCCTTATGTCCAAAGGAGTCAATGGTCTAGGCCAATTCTTTACCATTTTTGTCTTTTTAGGATCAACCTTAATCCCATCACCCGAAACTACATGCCAAAGGAATAAAACTTCTTTCAACCAAAATTCACATTTGTTAAATTTGGAAAATAACCTTTCATCCCTCAAAGTTTGAAACACCACTCTCAAATGCTTTATGTGTTGTTCTTCACTCTAGGGTTAGACAAAAATATCGTCAATGAATGCCACAAAAAAACATGTCAAGGTAAGGTTTGAATACTCTATTAATGAGATCCATAAATATTGCTGGTGCATTCATCAAACTGAAAGACATTACCACAAATTCAAAATGTCCATACCTTATTCGAAAAGCCATTTTTGGAATATCACACTCCCTCACCCTTAGTTGATGATACTTGGACTGAAAGTCAATCTTAGAGAAGTGTCTAGCCACTTGCAATTGGTCAAACAAGTCATCTATTCTTAAGAGGGGGTACTTGTTCTTTATTGTCACTTTGTTCAATTGCCAGTAGTCCAACCCATCTTTATTTCTTATAAATAAAACTAAAATATCTCATGGAGACATATTTGGTCTAATGAAACCCTTCTCTTATATATCCTTCGATTTCTCCTTTAATTCCTTCAAATCCATCAAGAACATTCGATAAGGAGGAATCAAGATAGATTGAGTATTGGGGATAAAATCTATGCTAAAGTCTATTTCTCTTTCTGGAGGAACACTAGGCAATTCATTGGGAAAGAAATCGAGGAATTTGTTGACAATGAGGACTGACTAAAGAGATGGAATTTCAGAAATGACATCTCTAAACCTCACCAGGTGATAAATATACCCATTGGAAATCATCTTATGGGCTTTAAAATTCGAGAAAAATCAACCCTTACAAATTAAACTACTACCCTTCCACTCAAGAATGAGCTCATTTGGGAATTGAAATTTGACTCTGTGAGTGTGACAATCTATAAAAGCATAGAAGGATTGCAAACAATCCAACTCAATAAAGATATCAAAATCAACCATAAAATGATCTACTAGATCACATGGAACAACTTTATGGAAGATGGAAATGGGACAACCCCTAGAGACCCTTTTTTTCCACAACTAACTCAACCACAAAACTACAAACTTCAAAAGACTCAACTAAGACTTTGGGACATACATTGAATTTATTTGCACAAAATACGATTACAAAAGACAAATTATCTCCTGGATATAATAAGGCATATACATCAAAATTATAATCTTTCAACACACCAATAACCACATTCGTGGTCTCATCCACTTTTTTGCGGACATGCAAAGCATAGAACTAATTGGCCTTTGGAGAACCTTGACCTTGCCCACCTTGTCCTTTCGGCCTAGCTCCACCATTCCTAAACTCCCTAGCATGATGATCAGGCTTGCCACATTTGAAGCATTTATTGGAGCCGACTAGAAATTCTTTTTTGTAGGGACTTCCAACCTTTGCATAATTTGGGGAGGCTTTAGAACCCGGACCACCTTGTGATTTGGGGTTGGACCCCTTGTCCTTGCTGAACCTTAGAGGAGGGGTATCACTTGAACCTTGACCCATTTGATTTTGGCCACCTTAATACTTGCCATGACCACCAAATCTTTATTGGGAAAATCTACCACTTTCAACTCGAGCCCTCTTGGACTCCCTTGCACGCTCTCTTAATTTCTCCTCTTTAATTTTCTCTGCATAGGTCATGCAGCGGGAAATGACCATCTCCTTCATAAGCATAGAGGTCTTGCACTCTTTGGACACTTACATCGACACCTCAGAGATAAACTTACTCATTCTAGCCCTTGGGTCAACACCCATGAATGGTACACATTTGGAGAGCTTTGTGAACTTAAGGGAGTATTCCTTCACACACATGTTGCCTTGATTCAAGATGATGAATTTTTACCTTAGCCTCCCTTAGCTCCAATAGAAAGAACCAATCCAAGAAAGCACCTTTGAAATCTTCCCATGCAAATGGGCCTGCTTCCTTATATATTTCCTTAACCTATTTATCATACCAAACCTTGGACACACCTTTGAGTTAATAGGCCACAAGCTCGACCTTCTATTCTGGTGGAACCCTATGAAAGCCATAATCCTATAAGCTTCATCAATGAAATTCACCAGGTCCTCTTCAACTTTGAAACCATGATACTCGAGAGAGTTCATCGTCATGATATGTTAGACCCTAGTTGGCGAGGTAGGTGCTTGGGGAGAATGAGAAACCTCCTAGTTGGTTTGGTTAGCCATGACTTGGGACAAAATAGTGAAGGTGGCTCAAAACTTCACATGAATCACTCCTTCTTTTTATTACATGGGAGAGCTTGATCATCATTCACATCTCTATTTAGAGGAGCTCTTCCCAGTGACATGAACTAGAAAATGGAAAAGAGAACGTCGTTAGATAAGGGGGAAACCTTAGGCAACTTTTAAAGGCACAACATGAATTATAAAGAAGGGAAAGTTTCCTAAATACCTCCTAGCCTCCTTTTCATAATTGTGGTGCACTTTACAACCATAAACAAGACTATTCAACGCGGTATGTTACATCTGAGGAATATTTCAAAAGCTCATGATCATATACCAAATTTGTCATGTCCTTACCTAGGGCCTAGTCATAACACGGTGAGTGAGGAACTCGAAGGCATATCACCCAAGCCTCTTAGCAATAATCTTAACATTCAAAGGTATTGAACATGAGAAAAATAAAACATAAAAGTGGGGAATGGGTCTAAGGGAACATTTAATCATTTAAAATTTATGGAAACCTTCAACTTAAACTTTAAACATATCGTTTGACCCATACCATCTACATAAATGACTTGGCAGGAGCTAAGACATGCTCAAAGCTCACCCTCAAGTATAAATGTCATTAGAATACAATATAGAAAGTAAAATTCTTCAAAGTACAATTCAAGTAAATATCTCAAAAGTACAATAACAAAAGAAAATGTGTAGTCTTTGAATGTCGTGCTGGTGGAGGGGGAGGAATGCCGGTCCCTACATGGTGATGTCATGTAGGAAAAATATGCCTTAGTATGTTGGAATGTACTAAGTATATCGGATGCCATACAAACATGAAATTGTAATGCTATCATTCAAAATATGCATAAACATAGTCAATGAGTATAACTCAATATAAAGTAAATGATCAATGAATCATATAGAAATATATTTTAAAGTACATAGAAATTAAATACATAGCTTAGTAGGAGAAGATCATATTTGACATTTAAGACCATAGCTACTACATGGAATCCAACATAACTCCTACGTTGGATAAGAAAGTCCACTTGTCAGGTGGAACTCAATCAACTCATGCATGCATATCTTAGTATAACTTCGCTATTCTGGATCCACTAGCCTTATCCTATAAGGGCTCCTATGATGGTACATAGTTAATGAGACAAGAGGTTGCTACAAAGGTTCTCTTACTGAACTTCACCTCAATGCATCATTCAGTGCTAAGTCAAGTCCCACGAAATACTTATAACATCGGTATATCCATAAACATTTATAAATTTTAAAACATACTTTAAATGTTATAGGAGTAGCTTATTATCTTGGGATCCGCTCAAGTGAGACTTCGTCATTCACATTGAGGGTCCATCTTAAACATCATTAAAAGGGCTTCTTAACATTCTCATAGATTTCTTGACAAACATAAACTTTCATAACATACTTTAAGGCCCTTATCATTAACATCATGTAGGAATATATCTTAAAACTTAGTGGGATGATGCAATATTCTTAAAATCATGTAATTCAAGAGTATCATGCATTAATACGATAAAATCCTTCAATTTCAAATAGACTTAAACAACCCACTTCATCTATTCCAAATCCTAGATAGGGTCATCATGACAACAACCTGAAAATTATAGAAATTCATAACCCATCATCACATTACATTATCATAGTCAATATAACAGAAAAAATATCATTACAACATCATTTATAACATGCTCATGGAGTTCATAAATTTAAAACTGAAAGAAAAGGTAAAAGGGATCATTGTTTTACTTTATGGGTGAAAGGAACCCACAAATAAAACCCACATATATGATTAAAAGCCTAAGAAACCTAAAGTTTAGGGAAAGGCTTGAAGAAACCCTAACTTCCTTCTTCTTCCTTAGAGGGAACTTTCTTTTAAAAAGTTTGGAGAATTTGGAGTAGGAGAGAATGAGAGTGTTTAATAAGGTTGGGGAGAGGGTTTGAGAAGATTGGGGGCTTAAATAGGTAGATTTAGGTATCAAAATGCTATAATTTTTTACTTAGGGTATGGGGAAAGGTAAAAAATGTCCTTTACTAAAACTGTTGGACCCCAACCACGACCCCCACTTACGAGTCATAGAATGAGCCACAAATCATTGGGGTTTTTCCCTGTTACATTTTTTAAGCTTCTGAAATAGCCTCTCAAACCCAGTCTATGAGTGTCGTTTGTGACTCATAAACCATTTTATAGGTCTATACCCTTTTATCAAAACTTCCTATGCTTTGATAAATTTCAAGACTCAGGATCCCCAAACTACGAACCCACTTACAGACTCTAAACCAAATCACCACTCGCCCAATTTGTTAAAAATTCAAGATTCAGAAACCTATATTTGACCGACACTGACCCCCATACTACGAACCCCTTTTTATAGTCCATAGTTCCTTTTACAAACCGTAAATACACTTCATACATTGCCCCTTACACTTGGTGAAATTTTTATCCTATTTGATTACATCCAAGAGCCCTGTTTACGACCCCTGGTTCAGACCACAAGTCATAAATGAGGCTCATATGTTTACTTGCACATTTCCAGTTCTATTTTTTCTGCACTTTCTGACTTTCTAACTTGCGGGGCCTTATCATATCTCCTACTTGGAAACATTCATTCTTGAATGTGTTGAACATAAGCTCTAAAAAACTAAAGAAGCATCTAATAACCCAACATGAATGCAAAAATGCAATTCAAACTTCTTTTTTATATAATCATAAAACTCATATTTCAAATATAATTAAAAAATAGTCTGATAAACATGCAAACATGCATATATGACATGAAGTCTGAAATGCGAATAATTTAAGGTCTAAGGGTCAGAAGAACTTAGTACCTTAGGCTTGACTAGAGTGGAAGATATGATAGTATTGCTTCATAATATCCGCTTTTGCTTTCCACGTTGCACTTTTAACTCATTCGTTCCTCCCAAGTACTTTAATAGATGCAACCTTTTTATTTCTTAATCACTTCACTTGTCGATCAAGAATCTCAATCAAAACCTCTTCATAAGTTAAGTTCTCTTCAACACTCATATTCACTAATAAAACTATGAAGTTTTGATCACCCATAAATTTCTTCAACATCAACACATGGAACACCAGGTGAATCATGTTCATCTCCAATGGCAACTCCAATTCATAAACCACCTTGCCAAATCTCCTAACAAATTTATAAGGCCCTACATATAAATGTCTTAATTTCCCTTTTTTTTCAAATGAAACCCCACTCTTTATGGGGGACACTTTCAAATAGACCCAATCATTGATATTAAACACAAGGTCTCTAGTAACAACCCAAAAATTCCCAAACTTAGTGTTACTATTTGAGGGCTGATTTGAATCTATCTTGGTTAGCTTTTGAGTGTTCCGAGTCTCCCATGCACGACCATCCTGGGAGAAGTCGTATTGGTTAATTTTGGCTTGAGGCCTTAAGGGAGTGCTGACTTTAAATGGACATATCTATTGGTACGGGATGAATTGTGTGAACCACCACCTATTAAATTGAAGCATTTTGGGTTATCTTCCCAACACACTTAGTTTCAAGGAATTTGGAGTTCGGAGGAAGAAGTTATAGCCTTGTTGGTGGGATTGCATGCACGGGGATTTTATTCTAGAAAATTGGCCAAGTCACTGCCTCACGACAGGACCGCGAGCTGTGTAGAGGCTCACAGACTGTTAACCGGTCCATGTGGAGAGGCAGTGAGTCTTTAAAAGTTTGAGCCTAGGCTCTGGGCCAATAAAGGCTCCACGAACCACTACGCGGTCCGTGTGAAGCCCCAAAGTCCATGAGCCAGACCATGTGGGGTTCCAGTGAGTGGCTAAGGCTTTTAGCCAAGGCCATGGGCTAAGAAAGATTCCAGGGACCACTACACGGTCTGTGTGAGGCTTCACGATATGTGTAGGGTACTGTATAGGTGACGTCTCAAATTTTCCTATCCATTGCAAAATTGGTGATTTATCCCAAGTGAGGTCTCACGGTTAGACTCACAGACCGTAAGTCGCTACACCATCCGTGTAGTCCACTTTGGTGGGAACAATTTCTATTTTCTTTCACATTTTATTAAGGGTTTAATGGTAATTTCTAATTTATCCTAGGGTCGTTTTAGTGTTTTAAAACTCTCCTAAACCCCTGATTTAATCCTATTCTTCATAATTCAAATCAAATTCCTCCAATTTGCTCTCCAACTCCATTAAAGGCTAAGCTTAGAAATCAAAGGAAACTCACACTTCTTAAAATCTTCTTGTTCTTCTTGACTAATCCAGGTATGTGGGATTGATTCATGGTTCCTTTTTCAACCATGAAGATCCAAAACTATTCTTTCATTAAATTTGATGAAATTTCACTTACTTTGGAATCAGGTTTTTCAATTTATGAAGAAATTAATTCAATTGAGTTGTGGTCTGTACTGTGGTGATTATTTTAAGGTGAATTAAATCCCTACTTGTTGAACCCCAATGATTTTATGAAGATTTTAGTTGCATGTTCCCTTGGTTCTTTAATTCAAGTGTGGGTATTAAGAATTTTATTTTAGTTAATGATTTTTATTATGCTTTGAGTATGAATTTATTTCTATGATGATTAACATGCTGCAATCCAATACCCATGCTATTCAATGGTTATCCATGGATTGCATTCATGAGCATGAAAGGATTAAAGTATGAAACTCTTGATATGATTTTGGTAAGATATGGAAATTGACTAGATTGTGATCACGTCTTGTCTTGTTATGGCTTTATGAGCATTTTTGGTGTTTCACACCATCTTGTAATGTTAGAATGAGCTACTCCTATGCATTGGTTAATGGTTATGGTTCTTGGAACTCTTGTTTGGCTTTTTAGCCTAATTATGGAAAGTCTTGAAATATGTTTTGGGTTTGTAGACAACTTTGCATGTATTTTAGCTTGAAGTTTTAAAATCTCCATATTGAAAGCTCATTTATGTATATGTATTCCCGTGGGATGAGACTTAGTACCGAGGGATTGGAGTCAGGGTGGACTATCTCCAAGGGTCCATACTTCTTTTTGTCAAACTATGTGCCAACATGGGTTATCTCCCAGTATGGGATTGACTTGTATCCCCTTTTTAGGGTTGACTTGGGATCTACCTAGCAAGTAGTCCAATTTCAAGTCGTAGCTCGCTTGGTCTCTCTTGTTGTCGGTTGAGGTCACATCCCCGCTATGATATGAAGGTTTGCATTCATGCATCATGGCACTTCATGACATCTTGGTATGACATTTATTCCTTGTTCATATATATATATTCTTTCTATACATATATGTGCCCTCGTCATCTAGCTTGCATTAGGTTCATATGCATTGTTGCTCGCATACTTAGTATATTATATGTGCTAACCCATATTCTTTTCTACATGATCTAACCATGTAGGGACCGAAGATGATATTCATTTACCATTGGACGACTAGTCGTGATCCTAGACTTGCTATTATGGTGAGCTCTATACTCCAAGGGCAAGCACACCTTCTTCTAGCTTATGTTTTTATTTTGCATTATCTGTTGTGTGACTTGAGGGTGAGCCCGGACTATGTCGAGGCCCCCATCTTCTTCTAGTAGAGGCATTTGTTAGACACTTTTGATTCTACTGTACTCCGTACTATGTGTTTATTTGAGATATCATGACCATTTATGTTTTACTATGAGTACTCCTGATTCGGTTATGCTTTCGCTTATACTAAAATTAGTTATGGAATAGGAATGTATTGTGTAATTTATGTTTATCCCATCCCCAATAATATCCCTATATATTGAGTCTAAAGACCCAAATTCCCTTAGACATTATGTGTTATTTGTTATATTATGCGCTTCCAAACCGATGATGTGTGTGATGATGCTGAGATGGCTTGATCGAGGACTCTCGGGTTCTCCTTCGCCATGTTACATTTAGACCCCATTCCTGGGTCATGTCAAAGATGGTATTAGATTCCTAGGTTTGTAATTGATCCTTAGAGTCTAACATGTCGCGTCAAGTAGAGTCTTATTCATGGGTGTGATGCGCACCATACCTATGAATGAGAGGCTATGAAGACGTTTTAGGAATTTTCTTACTTCATTATTTCTTATGTCGTGCTGTGAACTCTCTTGTAAGATCTCCTAAAATGTTGGCATTCTTGTTGCTCTTTCAGAAAATGCCTCCCCAAAGAGATCCCCTCCCCAAATAGGCCCCAGTTTACTAGGAACAAGCCCCTCGAGAGCCTATGGAGGCACAAGTGACCCATGCTGAATTTTGGAATATGGTTGCTATGCTGGCCCAGGTAGTGGCTAATCAGTCCCGACCAACTAACCTCACAAATCATATTACTTTGGCTTCTAGGGTGAGGGACTTCACCCGGATGAATCCTCTAGAGTTCCTTGGTTCGAAAGTTGATAAAGATGCCCAGGAGTTTATTGATGAGCTTACTAAGGTATTGACCATTATGGGTGTAAATTCTGAAGAGAAGGCTGAGTTGGCTGCTTATTAGTTGAAGGATGTAGCCCAGGTGTGGTATAATCAGTGGCTGGTTGAGAGGACGACAAATGCTAAGGTGGGTTGGGAGGAGTTCAAGCTTACATTTTTAGACCATTTCTTCCCTCTTGAACTTCGGGAGGCCAAGTTGACCGAGCTTATTAACCTCAAGTAAGGTATCATGTCTGTGAGGGACTATTCCCTCAAGTTCAGCAAGCTCTCGAAATATGCCCCTATTCTATTGGCAGACCCCCGTGCAAGGATGCACAAGTTTATTTCTGGGGTCTCTAATCTGGTATTGAAAGAATGTCACATTGCCATGCTTATTTGGGAAATAGATATCTCTAGGCTGATGACCTATGCTAAGCATATTGAGGGAGAAAAACTTAAGGAGAGACAGGTGAATGACGCCAAGAGGGCCTGATTTGATGGTGGGTTCTCCAACTCTAGGAATGGTAGTGGAAATGGCTGATTCCAACAAGGCCAAAGCTCGAATATGAAGTTTGCTAATGCTAAGGTGCCTCCTCCTAAAGTACAAGTTGGGGGTGGAACACGAGATCCTCGTTATCGCTAATGTGGGGGATTATAGAAAGGCATCGGGTGCTTTCTTTAGGTGTGCAAGTACGGACCACAAGGTTGCCAATTGTCCGAAGAACACAAAGAGGGGTGAAGTGGCTATCGACGGTCAGGGGCAGCCAAAGGCTCAAGTTGGTGGTGCTACCAGAAACAATAGGTTCTATGCTCTTCATTCTCGGCAGGAGGTGGATGAAGCTCCAGATGTGGTGACTGATATGTTAAAAGTCTTCGATTTTGATGTTTATTCTTTGCTTGATCTAGGTGCAAATTTATCTTTTGTGACTCCTTTGTTGGCTGTTAAATTTGGTTTGAATCCTAAAACTTTAAGGGGACCTGACTCTATATATACTCCCGTGGGTAAGTCTATTGTTGCCCGAAAGGTGTATAGGGGTTGTCCAGTCTCAGTCTTGCATAAAGTTTTTCCCGGTGACCTTGTAGAGCTTGAGATATATGATTTTGACATTATTCTGGGGATGGATTGGTTTATGTGTCCTATGCCTCGGTCGATTGTAGGACTAGGCAAGTCAGACTGTAGATTTCTAATGAACCTGTCTTGGAATGGAAGGGTAGTGATTCCGTTGTTAGGGGTCGGTTTATTTCCTACCTTAAATCCCGGAGGATGATTTGCAAAGGGTGCATCTATCAGATTGTGAGGGTTAGTGATGTAAAAACTGAGCCTCCTACTCTTGAGTCAGTTCCAGTGGTTAATGAATTTCCTGAAGATTTTCTCGGTATTCCTCCTGAAAGAGAGGTGGATTTCGGCATAGATCTCCTTTCGAAAACTCAAACTATTTCCATTCCGCCCTACCGTATGGATCCGACTGAACTAAAGGAGTTTAAAGATCAATTGAAGGACTTGTTAGAGAAAGGCTTTATCCGACCAAGTATTTCACCTTGGGGTGCTCCAATGTTATTAGTAAGAAAGTAGGATGGATTGCTCTGAATGTGTATTAATAAATGGTTGAGTTTTGGTAGACACGGGTTGGGTTTAAGTGTCCGAACGCAAAGCGGGTCTGTTGGTGACCTAGAGAGACCGTTTGGGCAGTGTACTTCAAATGGTTTGATGTGTGTTGAACCATGTAGGATACTATATACAAAGTTAAATCTCTTTGAGTTAGCTTCGCAACGCAACTAGTTTCACTCAATTCGGAGTTCGGACGAGGAAGTTATGGCCCAAACAGTGGGACTGTCTGAAAGTCAGAAGACATTGAAGATAGGCTCAGAAAAGTGGCTAAGGACAGGCCCACGGTCCGTGAAACTTGTCACGGTTTGTGAGGGGTGTCGTGGGGTGTTCCAGAGAGCTAGGGGTGGCTGGGAACCACCCCATGAGACAAGTCTTGGGCCACGGACAAGCTCACGGTTTGTGAGCCCTTTCACAAGCCGTGAGAGGTGCCATCCAATGAGGCAGTGGCTTGGCCAGGCCATGGTTGATTTTAGAAGAATAAGGCAAGGTTCACGGGACAAGTACACAACAAGTCAACCCCCAGACTGTCCGTGTAAAGGTTCGTCAAGTGTTCCAGAAAGTCCTCTAAGAGTTCGCGTTGGAAAATTGGCTAAGTATGGTTTGATGGAGCATGTACACGGACCGTGTGACACTCTCACAGAACTGTAGCAACCGTAAGACACCGTGTCCAATTAAAAGTGCCATTTTATTTATGGTAATTTCGTGATTTAACATTCCGTTAAGCCCCCTTTTGGTATTCTAAGGTCTCCTAAACCCCTAAATCATTCCCCAAACCCTCATTCATCCATTCAAACT
>JBCEWC010015109.1:0-13949 GCA_038996855.1 Solanum aculeatissimum
TGAAATTTTTCCAAATGATTTTTGATACGGTTATCGTTATTCTTAATATTGATGATTTTTAAAGTAATGAGTAATTGGCATCATATGATTTCTCTATAATCGCTAAACATATTTAGCCGTAAAATGTACAAAATTGGATGTGTTTGAAGTTGTGTGCTATGTATCAAGAGAGGTTGAGGGAGCTTAAATTCTCATTCCTATAAATGATACTTAGCAATACATACATGTTAATATATCCACAAGTTTTATCCAAGCAGTTAAAGACTATATTTTTATTTTTATTTTCATGATCGCGCAAAGCGCGGACATCTTTCCTAGTTAAATAATAATTCTATCTCAATTTAATGGCCAACAAATTTTCTAATTAATTTAATTGTTCAATAAGAATATTGGATTTAGTTAACTTTGTGAGAATTATTTGAGTTTATTTGGTCAAAGTTTAAGAATTAATGTAGATATATACTTATTAAATTAGGTAATCCTGAATTTGATTGTTTTTATTAACTTTTTGAAGAGAGTATTATCTACTAGTTTGACCGTGAATAGTAGATAAATATCAAGTAAAATTAAAATAAATCATCTTGAAATATCATTAAAATAATAATTCAAAAAGACATTCTTACCATTACACTTTAAAAATCTTTATTTTTATTAGATAAATAATGATTGAATTTCCAAAATTGAACAAACGTAGTTTTCAAGGGACAGCTCAGCATCCAAGAGAACACATATAAAACACAACATACTCCTCATTCACTTCTTCGTTTTCAAACAAATATATTACCGCTTTGTTTCTTCACCAATTCTCTTTTTGTGGAGGATTCAAGTTTTGTGACGGTGAGTTTGATTCTTTTTTTTCCACTTGTGTTCACTTATATATTCACAGTTCAGTCTTGTAAGTACTGATTGTTTATCGTGGGATGCAACATAAGATCTGCATTTCTTTTCCTCGTGTTTTTTTTTTGCGTTTTCCCAGGTTGTTTTAGCAATATTTGTTCTCACTTTATGTGGTCAAATCGATTCGATTCTTCCTATGTTCAATCTAAGATTTTGATTGTGTTTGTATCTAATGGAATTGTTTGTTCTACAATTTTGTATGAATGTATTCTTGATATCCAATTAAGTTTGATTTAAGCAAGCATACGACGTTCAAAAGACCCCCCCCCCCCCCCCCATCGAAGAAAAAAAACAAGTCGAAGTATATTTCTTTTTTTTCAAATTTTTGGAGTCGATCAATTTTTTTTTTACCAACTTTGAAATCATAAACATGGAGGGAAGATTTAACTTTGCGAGAACATGAATTATTGATAAATCTTTCTTTTTGTATTTGATAGTATACGTTCGATATGTCTGAATCACAAAAGAAAGAGAAAGATGACGACAATAAGAACCAATCTGAAGAACACAATGAAGGAAAATTAAAAAAGAACACAAAGGGTATGTAATTAGTTTTACTCTTAAATTAAGTAATTATATGTTAGATTAATTGAAGTACTAATGGTGGTATTTAAATTTTTAGATTTGATAAAATAAATACTTAATCAATATTTTTTAAGGGGAGTGCGATATACAAACTGGACAAATAAAGGAGAACGAAGGGAGTGCTTCAAAATGTTCGATCCAAGAGGGGAAAGATGAAGATTATCATGTACAACAAGGAATACGAGAGGGTACAATGGATAGTTCAAATACTATAATTACGGTATCTTTCATATCTTCTATTTATCTAATTATTTTCCATTTTTTACTTTTTTTTTTCAATTTATGGATCATCACTAATTAATTTTGAAAGATTGTTTATTTTTTTTCACCATAGCTTTAAAGTCATTTTTCCTCTTGTCTAAAATATTTTGATTTTACTTAAGATTTTACGTTCTGTTGATATGGATTTTTTGAATTTATTTGATTTATTATTCATCGTCTTTTTATTACATAATAAATTTTTCTATTTTCAGCCACTCAAGAAAAATAAAAGGAAAAGTTCTGAGAAGATGATACAGAATGAGAGATCTAAAGGTTCCAATGAAAACAAGAAAGAAAAAGAGCAAGTGGTCTCTTTCGAGGAGCAACGACCTAAACAACAACAACAAGAAGAAGAAAAAGACATCAATGGTATTCAAGAAAATTTTACATTTCACAATCGACTTATATATATATATATATTTTGATTCGGAGATGGAGAAGAATCCTAAAATCTTAAATTCATGTGTCATTTCTTCTCGTTTGGTTTTGCATGATTTTCAGATGAGCTCGAGTTTAACATTATCACAAGTGACGATAGTCTCCTGAATAATACTGATCATATTCGGAAGGACAACAACACTGATAGTGACTTGAAACTTCCCATAAGTGATGAAAAAGATCAAAATTACTATCGCTTGAAGCAAGGGGTACCAAAGAACACAAAATTTCGCTCCATTATTGATATATACAAGGTGTTTTAAACTATATTGAAAAATAATTTCACGACACTGATCTTGTATATACTTATTTTAGTTAATAATTAGCTCATCAAGTTTTCCGTTATTTTACAGCATACAAAGAGACTCTCATCACCTGCATTGGAATATACTTGGAGACGTTTAAGTACTTTAGAGAACCAGAAATCTAAAGTACACAATGAACGCGAAGGAGGAAAGGATCAAGTAAACACTATTCAGGAGATACTACCTAACAAACAAAAACGAAAAAGTATTGATGGTATGTTATTAATTAATTTATACTTCTTAAAATTGATGATTTCGACTGTTAATTATTATAGTTTTAATTGGTTATGCATTAATTTCAGGTGAGTTTCAGAGGCTTGATGAACATAGCCAGGAGGATAACATTGATAGTGGACCAAATCTTTCGACGAAAAAGAATAATGATGAAGAAGAAGATTTGAATAAGGGAAAATCAGAGAGTACGATATTTAAATCCCTTTTTGACCTATGCGAGGTAATTAATTTAACATGACTTATGTTTATTTATCATAATTTAGGAAATATTTTGAGATTTTCTTTTCTATTATGAATTAATAGGTGATAATCGAACATGAGACATCTGATAGAAATATATCAAGAAAGGATCCTGAGGAACCTATTGAAGAGGAACAACAACAAATCGAAGAGGAACAACAAGAAGTCGAAGAGGAACAAGCGGAGGAACAACAACAACAACCAAACGACAACACTGGTATATAAGGAATTTTACATCTCACAATTGACACTTATGTTTTTTTTTTTTTTTGTATGGTTATATAGAGCTCAATTCTAAATTTTAAATTAGTGGGTTCATTGTATTACCCTCCGCACCTAAATGGCATAGGACGCGACAGAGTTGTAGCCTAAGGTGTTTAAACGAATTATATTCCAACTTGAATTTATTTTGTGTATCATACTCTATCATTTTTCAGGTGAGCCTGAGCTCAACAAAGTCACAGGTGAAGATAGTCTTCCAAATATTGATCCAGATCATGTTTTAAATGACAATGTTCCTAATTGTGGCTCAAAGCTTTTGACAAGAGATGAAAATAGTGGAAACTATCATATCACACAAGGAATACCGAGAAGTATAAAATTTCGTTCCATCAGCAACCTCTATCAGGTAATTCATATATACCCATGATATTTATTTTTACATTAGCGTTAAGTATTATTGAACAACGGTTTTCTCCTTAGATATTTGACAAAAGAAAATAAATTGTTTAACTTGTTTTGATTATATCTCATAAAGTTTCCTTGAATTTTCACAGTGTACTACCAGACTTTCACTTATTGAAGATGAATATAACTGGAATACTCCGAGGGGAGAAGATTCAAATGTGAATCGCTTGAAAAAAGAAGACTCAAGTGACAAAAAGAATTCCGGTTGCAAGAGAAAATGTAGAGAAAACAAAAAGGGCTCAGGAGAAAAGGATGCTACGACTTAATTCTTCCATCTTCAAGGCTGTATTTCAATCATTTCTATGAATGTTGATCGAATTGTGTCAATTTATTTTCAAACTTTTAAATTTAAGTCACCTTAAAAACTTTGTCGATTTCTTTTTCAATCGTATGTTCTTCCCCTTCACAAAGTTTCATTTTCAAAATTCGTTAGCCAGAATGGTGTGATCAATCTCTGAGTGAATTTTTTAATTCATGCATGCTCGATGTTAATATTATTTTATATATGATATATCCTCTAATATTCATCTGACCAACTATAGATGAATATAATTGAAGTCTATCTAAATATGAACATCTCAACGAAAGAAGATTCAAACATCAAAACCAACTAAATCGAATGCAAAAATGTAAGAGTATATTATATGGTATGATGTAAAAGGTTTTCTGTGTAAATATATTTTCATATAATTTTTTTTCTTTGCAATGGAGAAAAGACTATTTATAAAACATTTTACAATATCGAAAAAACTATTTTAGTTGCTTTGTGGTGCGTAGAAATGAATCTACTCAATCGTAAATTGTATTCCTTCTGTCCTAATTTATATGAAAGTGTTATAATTGGCTGTGAAGTTTAAAAAAAACAAATTGTTGAGATTTTTGTGATTTAAAATAAGTTGATGAGATTTTTAAGAACGACTGAAATCAGCTCAACTAAAATTTAACCAAAAAAAGAAGAAGTTTGAAGTTAGATTACTATAGATATAGAAAGATATCATTCTTTTGACCGATTGAAAACAAAGTATCAAATAAATCGAGACAAATAAAATACAATATAATAAGAATGATTACAGTATTTACCAAGTGTTGATTGAATTAAATGAAATGATGCTACTTTATGATACAATATTGAACAAAAATCCCCTCATAAGGTCCCTCTTAAGCTTTCTTTAATTTGGTCCTTACAAGGAATTTAAGGTTACTATATAAAATTATTTTATCCCTACAACGGTATGGTAATGTCTGCTTACATCCTATCCTGCGTTCCTCGACCTTAATTAAGTGTGAAATCACACTGGGCATGTTGTTGTTGTAACAATTTACTGTATGGAATTATAGTGGGTATGTAATGTCTGCTTACATCCTATCCTGCCCCGACCCCATGTGTGAAATTACACTGGGTATGTTGTTGTTGTACAAATTACTATATGAAAAATATATATTTTATATATATATAGAGAGAGTTTCAGCTCCGGAGGAACTTCCAGGGGCCTGTCCCAGTGCCCATCCTGCATGAAGTCGAAAATAAACAGATCATCCTTCCGCATTCCCAAGGCCGGAGCAAGTTTTTAGGAAAAATATAAGTGCTTTCGAGTGGTAGCAGTGCTTGTTTTGGAGACGTAGTATTTTTCTAATTGATTAGCCAAAGACAAACAGTTATGCTCCAAAAGTACTTTTTCGAAAAGCATTTCTGATGGAATTTTTTTTTTCAAATAAGCAAATTTTGGAAGCTTGGTCAAACAGGCTTTAAGTCTGTGTTTTTAGGAATGCTTACCTTCCGAAGCCAGCTAAAGCTCGTAGGCTCATATAGATGGTTAGAGCTACCCAAATTCCGATAAATCCATAACTTGATGAAAGAATGAGCAAGAACAAAATGCTGAAAAGAGCCACCGTGAGCTGAAGATCAAATGTATTCTTGTCAATAAATGTTTACCTTGATCAGGATAAGTTACAAAAAAAATTCAACAATATAATATCCCCGGGACATCATGCAGAAAGATTTCTTCGAGAGGGTAATTCTCTATTTGGATATGTGTGTGTGGTTGTGTGTGAACACGGAGGTAGGGGTGGGGGTGGTTTGGGGACGTTAATTGAGTTGAAGTGTGATTTTGAGTAACTAAAATGCATTTGAGACCTATGTTGCTCGGACTCTTCAAAAATGTTGTCATACCCGTGTTAGATCTTCAAAAATCGCACTACCCTGGGAGTGTCTGACGCACATCTCGATATTTTTGAAGAGTCCAAACAACAAAGGTTGAGACTGATGTCGCAAAACTATAATCTTTTACAATGCTGAAACAAAGTTGATGCCTATTATGAGCGTTGTATGTTTATTATGTGCTGAAAGCAAGAAACGAATATCTCACATTAGCTTACCATGGAGTATGCAGAATATGCAAAGTCGGATGCTCCAAAGTTCACACCATCAAAGACAAAAGCCAGGCAATTGATTGGTTGGGTTGCTGCGACAAACTGAAATAGGAAGAAATGGTTATTAGTTCTGAACCAAGTCTTTTACTGTGAAACATTTGTAAATGTATCAACGACGTGTTTATAGATGGTGTGTACCGGCATTCCAATGCCAATAAGGTGCAGGACATTGACATCTTTCGTAAATACTCCTGCTCCGTAGTGTAAACCAAGTCCAAGAACGAGTGCTAGTACCAGTCCTAGAACTACTGCCAACTGCACGTTTCAAGAAATAAATCGTTACTAGCTCATTTGCTATTAAAAATATATTCATACGTGAATCCTCTGCTATTGAACAATTTTAATACCTGTAACACCCTTGATGCTGCTGCAGTACACCTATTGAAGTCCTTTTGAGCAAATGCACTTGCTAGTATCGCCTGAAAGGTGAAAAAGGAACGTTTAAGTTTGTTCGCATAGTATGATGACTGTTGATGCTTTCTCGTGGCTGTGAATATGAAAGTACAAATGTGTTTCACTAGAGATATTTGAAACAATATACAGTCAAACCTCTCTATAACAACATCGTTTGTCCCAAATTTTTTTTGGCAGCTATAATGAAATGCTTTATAGAGAAAACATGAAAGATGAACGTTATAATAAAATGTTGTTTGAGGAGAAGACTTCTATAGAGAGGTGTCACTGTCAAAAACATGTGATACATCGATCTGGTTAGAAGTTCTTCCGTTCTGTTAGTTACCGGTCTTTCTCTTTTACTCTGGCACTTTAGTTTATTTTAGACAGCTGAAAAGTATTGACGGGGGAGATCACGTCTTACCTGTCCAGCGACAGCTAATCCATCAGCTAGAAGAGATGTAGCTAGCCAAATCTGTAAGCAGACCTGAAATGCAGCCATTTGTGTTGGTCCTAATCTTGCAGCCAATGATGCAGCTAATGTTACGCAGAATGTTGCCGCTATGACTCTCAGTAACAACAGGAAGCCTGAAATTAGGAGGAAAAAAACAGTTAACTTTTTTACGAGTATGAAACTTGAAAGATATACATTTAGAGTTTGCATTAAAGTGAAGATTCATTTATAGACAGAAGTGGTTCAACATTTCAAAAGATCAATGGATGGCGAAAGCTCAGAAGGTTCGATATATCAGATTAACTTAGTATGTATATAGTTATCGGATTACCACTTTACCGCCTTTAAACACATACTATGACCCTAGTCTCAAATATAAGAAATCATGTTTCATTGATGATTTTGTGTTGAACATACAGTAGAAGAGATCTTTGGCATTCTCATACCGGAGATCTTCTTGAACTAGCATCAGTAGGCCTTATGGAAATTCCATTGTTTTCTTCTTATGTTTTCACGAATTCGGATTACTAAATAACAACACACTCAATGTAATTTCACAAGTCGTGTTTGGGGAGGGTAGGATACAAAACCTTACGTCTATATCTTTGTGGGGTAGACAGACTTTTCCAATAGACCATCAGCTCGACAGATAAGGAAAAAACAATTCAAATCATGGTAGCAAGAAAATATGATAGTATAGCAAGTGAAGCAGAGGATTAAAACACTTGGAAATGAGGATTCGGTGAACAATATAAGTAGAAAGAAAGCAAACATGCTTATTTTGATACAATAAGAACGCGACTTAGTAAATTCCAGAGCCTCGTCCTCACAAATATAGAGTCGGTTTTGTACTTAATTGAAAACTATAAAACTTGTAGTTTACAAAAGCAAGAAAATACTTACCGTTCCTAATAAATCGACCAAATTGAAGATACTTGAGACTAGGAGGTACTATATCAACCTTTTCCAATAGTCTCCAAAACAGTATAACGGAAATCAGGTACCTATAATACCAATTCAAGTAAGAACGTCTTTCAAACATTTCACAAACTCTTTTATCAGTGAAACTGTTGCCTCGCGAATTTATTTATCAGGAGAGACTAGAATCTACTCACTGAGAAATTACATGAGCGATTGCAGCACCTCTGACACCGAGATGGAAAACAAACATGAATATAGGGTCCAAAATTATATTTGCCAAATCGCCAGCCACTGTATGATATGTCAAAACACACATAGAAAAGGAAAAAGCTGAGTCAGAGTTAGGCCTCAGTTCTTTCTATTAAGATTAAGACATCTCAACTTGAAATCATATTTGCTTATTCAGATGTGTATTCACATCAAAATGTATGAATCTGAAACACGTCTGACTATTAAGATATTGTATTAAGATCTGAATACTAAATGTATTTAACTGAAATTTGTTTATTTAAACTTGACACTGTCATACATGTCTAATTACTTACCAGTTGCATATAGTGGAGTTTTTGTGTCTTTAAATCCTCGAAATACCCCTTGCATAGCTAACGAGAGGAGAACTGCTGGTGCACCAAGTGATCTCAATTTCAGATAATCTTGTGCTGGTTTTGACATATTTGAGTCCTGTATAATGATCAACATACAGCCGGATATCGACACTATGAGAGACTCTCAACACCCCTTTTCACCTACCTTCGCAAAAACGGGAAGAAAAAAGCAAAAGAAAATGGCACCAAGAGTTGGAAGAATGATACAACTATCTGAATTCCATTGGAAAAAGTTACGCCTTTCCTCCCAACTTATGCTATACCCTTTCATTTTTCGTAAGTTCAAATAAGAACGATCTGTTTTTTTATTTAGTAAGAATTTAACTTTGAGCTTCCTATTCTACCTTTAATGAGATTATTTATAGACACATAAATTAGACCACAAGTTTCAAAAATCTTCCTTTCATTCTTAAACTCCGTGTGTAGTCAAACACCTTCACATAAATTGAGACGGAGGGAGTAAGAAATTTCTCTTCCCTCTCGGTTTATGAAGAGAACAACTTACAGGTTTGACTCCCATGAAATTTAATAAAGGATTTGCTCCAGTGATAAGAAATATTGCTTGGATGATGCCAAGAACAGCACCAATGATCAATGCAGATGACGCGGATGGAATATGTCTCTTTTTGGGCTTAGATTTCACTACTTCAAAGCTCGTAACTATCTTTTCGGACTTGCATACATTCCCTGTAGAATCTGAAGGCAAATGAAAAGATAGTGTCATTATCAAAAAGCTGAAGAGATCATACACATGAAACATTTCGCGAGTGTGTGACAAACTGCTTATTTTCAGTTTCAGTACTTCTATCCAAACATGTAACTGCTTATTCATAAAGTGCTTACAAGCGTGGAGTTTAACTTTTTCAACATACCATTCTTAGGTATCAGGCTTTTGCTTTCGCTCTTTGTTGGTGAGTCGGTTTCCAATGCTTCAGCATCTTCTTCATCCTGCTCCGTACTATTGTCACCTTGCAGGTCTTGGTTTGCTTTTGTGATTGCATCTTCCTCCGCAACGAAAGAAGTTGTTACACTAACCAGGGGAAATATTGCAATCTTAGATGCTTGATTGAATACAGCAATCGAAACTCCTACAGCTGCTTGCTCAATCGCACCTGTGTCAAAAGAAATTAAAGTTCTTAGCTATTGCAGAGCCACAATACTACTTATGATTTCGCGGCAGAACTTAGCAACTTTGGCTCACTCTATAATTGTGTTGAATGGTCAAAACACACCTAACGTATCCCCATTTCTTGAATTTGTTACTTGAGTTATCACCAAATGTTTATTGAAACACACCTCAACTATCGATTGTTCCCTTTTTCTGACTGAACAATGGTGATATTTCATGTAGAAAAAGAAAAACAACCGCTTGTTGAGGATATCTCAAATAAAAAAAGTGAACATATGATAATTTAGGAAACTCGCAACAACATGATACTTCAGATGTGTTGTTGATCATTAACTTTTTCATTTGATACGTACAAATAATCTATTCAGAATCCAGTAAGCCAAACAAAATAGAGATCCAACACACATAAACTAAAAATTCTGGCTCCGCCTCTACTCGCAAAATAATAAAAATGTATAAAATTTTGTGAAGTTGATACCTATATGGCCAATGAATGCTGTATCAATTAGAGATGCAACAGGATCTGCTGTTAAAGCTAGTGCAGCAGGTAAGGCAATTCTTCCTATTTCTTGACCAAGTTCATCCAATTTAAAAATTGATCTGCAAGGCCAAGTTACACATTTCACCGGTCAGCTAAAAATAATTACATTCGCTAGTCAAATATACCGAAAATATATATTAATATACAATTTTTTTTTATACATTTGCAACATTTCCCTCTATTTTGCTTCATATAATGTGGGACTATGCTGCTCAGACTCTTCTAATATCACTACTAAAACACTACGAATCAAACATCGGATAAATTTTATATAAAAACAACATCAAAATCCATCGCTAATCCTACTTAACAATGTGTTGGCTGAAAATTCTATTGACTACCAGGAATCGTAGCCAAAAATAATGCATTTTTGAAGAATCGAACATGAATACGACAACATTTTTTAGAGTCAACCAACATTATAGGATGGGACAAAAACTTTACCTTATATCTCTGAAAAATATGGAGAGTGGGTTTTTAATAACATCCTCTGCATATGAAACTTCTTTCTCTTCCATACTTGTTTTCTGCAAAATGGCAAAATACTTAATATAGACATATATATTTCATTCGATACGAAATTTTTTTAAAAAAATTGAAATTTATGATCTAAAATGAATCATAAAAAACTTTACAACTACAAATAAGAGGTAAACAAAAAATTTAAGATAATATATTTTTTTGACTGATAAAAAATTAAAAAAGTATCACGTAAATCGAGACGAAAAGGAATAATTTTGTTGGTGATAGTTTTTTTTATCCAAGTGAGGTACTATCTGTTTTAATTTAAGGATATTTTTTTCATAAAATTCCAAGAATATTATTGAAATTATCAATTTAAGGTTAACATTAGTCCAGATTGCACTGAAAGAGGATACAACCTTCCTAGGATGTCACTTTTTTTTTGAATAGTTGACATCTGTTTTTAAGTTTTTAAATTCTTTGAGTGGCGGAGTCAGAATTTTTTTTAATGGGATTCAAAATTTTAAGAATTAGACACACGAACTAGGCGAAGGGCTTCGACATATATTATATATACACAAAAAATTATTTTTACTATCATTTTTCGCCTAATGAACCCCCTAATTTCAATGTGGCTCTGCCATTGGATATGTGTCAACAAATTTCTTTTCTTAAACTAGGAATAAAGTATTTTCTTGATCTTGATTTATGTGAACATATTTGACTAATCGAAATTCAAGAGAGACATATATTTTTCCAAAAAAAATATATGGTATAAAATAAGTTAATGATTATAAATTATTTATTAAGGTAAATAGAAAGTTTGAAATTAAATTATTTATAAAATATGAAAGATGTTATTTTTTATAGGTCAGTGGAGGGTCTATCGGAAATCATTTCTCTGCTTTCTTCAAGATATGGGTATGATACTAACATGGACAGTGATAGGACTGATTCACTCTTAATTAGAAATCTCGAGTTTGAATCCTAAGTATGAAGAAAATCCCGTCGGAAGCATCACTCCCTAAACGACCCCTGCAATGCGCGATCCGGATTTAGTCGGAGTCCAATGTTGGCTCCAGATGCAGTATGAGAAATTAAAAACAGAAAGATAGGCTCACCATATGCGTACACTATACCCACCTTTTCTAACTCCACCTATGAAATTGCATTATTTTTTTTTCTATTGTTATTGTCGTTTTTTCTTTTTTCGAAATTGACTGGAAAAAAAAGAAAAGAATGTCACGTAAATAGGATAATATTGAGATTTTTTTTTGTATGAATATTTGAATTCAGATGGTAAAACTTTTGTTAGATTTATAAACCTATAGTGAGTATAATTTCTTTTTTGATTTCTGCAAAAATAAACATATCCAAAAATATTTGCAAATTTCAATCTCAAGAAATTGAAACTAAAATGTTTTTGTTTTCAACAATATACCTTTTTTATGGCGATAGTTCATTCTCGTTCTATCGACAATCTTTTTATCTATCGTCATCCACCATATAAACAAGTGAACGTAACTCAACGATCTTTTTAACGTTGGAGTCCCGAGGTCGTGGTAGCTACGAGCCTCCGGGGTCTTGCTCTCGTTCTTTTATGCTTCTACCTCTCTTCAGTTACCTTGAGACGATTTGTTTGTTTGTTTGTTATATAATAATATGTACATTTTTGCAACAAATATCTAAACATTATTGTATCTTTGGTTAAACGTAAAATCTGGGAAAAGTGGTGTTTGGTTGTGGTTGTAACTAACTAACAAGTTAAATACTGTTTTCACCTTGTTTAGAGGAAAAGTTAAATTTTTTCGCCACCTCCCCCCTTCACCCACACATCTCCACCCCACCCCACCCCCTTACCTCCAGTCCTGCCCTCAAATTTTTTTAAGAAGAATAAAAAAAAAATCGGGCACATATTTTTTTTTAGTGTAATTAAGAATTTTTTATTATGAGTGGGGGAATCTATGGGTCTATATGGGTACTAGGGTGTCAAACGGGCGGGTTGAGTTGAAATTGAGAATGTTAGAATGAGTTGAAATAGAAATTTGGTTGGGTTATGATCTGCTCAAACTTACTTTGGGCTTAAATGGGTTGGGCTCAAATTCGAGTTGGGTCATGACCTGTCCAATTTGACCCGCTCAATCACAATAATTCTAATATAATATATATAATTTTTTTTATAATCACAATTTGAATTTCAACTCAAAATATAACAATAAAAAGTTACAAATTGATAGATAAATGATAGAAAATATAAAATAGATAGAAAATATACATTACATCAATGCAAGTAAAGAGTTTTAGAGCTAGTTGAAATTGAAGATTAAATTGGGATTAATTGAAAATTCTTTTGATATGGGTTAATACTTGAACGTTGGTCATCAATGAATCAAAGACTTGTTTCAAATGATGTAAATGATCAGTTAGTGAATGTTTGTATATTAGTATCTATATATATCTATTTATCTCTAACTTGAATGTTAAATTGTTGTAATATCGATAATTAAAAATATCTCCTAAATTAAAATTTTGGAAAACGGATAAAAAATGTCCTTAAACTATGTGCAATAAACAAAAATGCCCTTGTCGTCAATACTTTGATCCAAAAATACTTTTGCCGTTGATAGGTTTGTCCATAAATGTCCTTATTGTTACTAAATGAGTCAAAAATTTCCCTTTTTAAATAAAAACATATTATGTTCCTAATAAAAATATTACTTTCAAAGAACACTTTCTTGTTGTGTTTCTTTTAAAATTACTTTAACTAATAAAAATGTAGAAAAATATTTTTTTCTTATTCTCATTTTGTCTATTAAATAGAACATCACATGCTTATAAAAAATAATATATGTCATAAATATAAGATCAAAGTAAATCCATCCTTAATTTTTATTTAGATAACGATAAAATATAACTATAATAAAACAAGAAATATTTTTTTAAATTTTTTTCTCGAATAAAAGTAGGATAAATATTTGCTAATAAATAATATTATTAGGAAAAGAATGTGTTCAAAAAGAAAATAAATAACAAATTTATTTGAAAATAGGGCATTTTTTACCCTTAAATAACAATAAGGACATTTTTGGACCAAAGTATTAACGACGCATTTTTAGGTCAAACTATAAACGGAAGATATTTTTGTTCATTTCACACAGTTTAAGAGCATTTTTGACCCTTTTCCCTTAAAATTAAATTACAAAAATACCCTTTGTTTGATTTATCTTTACTCAAGCTTGGTCGATTTGTTTAACGGCATGACAAAACTTCATCATTTAGCAGATTGGGTCTTATATGTATAGGTGATGAGTTATTATACGTCTTTAAGTTCTTTCTTTTTTTAAAAAAAAAAACTTAGTCTCGAGCC
>JBCEWC010015110.1:0-13948 GCA_038996855.1 Solanum aculeatissimum
TGTTCAGTGAAAATAAATTATTATTGCTATAAATGGTAAATATTTTCTTAATCTGGTATATCTATGTAAGTTTCCCTTATAAATAAGTATTTATTTTTATTTATTCAATTTGAATAATCAAGAAAATAATTTATCATTTAATATTTATTTTATCTTTATTATTATTATTCATTTCTGATCAATATTTACATAACTTATATTATATCTCTCTCAATTTTATATGACACACTTTACTTTTAGTTGATTCAAAAAAATATTTTTATTTAATAATTTTAAAATACTTATTTTACCCTTAATAAAATGATTTATAATCACACAAACATCTATCACTTATTAAAACCATAAAAATTAAATCTTTTTCTTTTTTAAACTTTATGATAAGTCAAATTACATCATATAAAATAAAACAAATAAAATGATAATTATGAGACATGTAGTAAGTTATTATTTTATTTATTATTTCTTGAGGAACGGACACATAAGCAAGTCAACATGGATGAAGGAGTAAAGCAATTACTTCGTTCCTAAATACTTGTCGTTTTATTTTTTATATTCCTTAAGAAAACATTAAGTAGAAGATAATTTATTTTAATTATCCTTATTTAAATAAAAAACAAACAACTAATTATACATTGATTTTGCAGGAGGAGTAATTACAGTAGGTGGTCATTCGGTCAAAATGATCCCTCGTTGTATAGGCATGTATAGTTCATGTATAATCAAGTTATATTTATTTTTTAAGTTATTATAATGTATATTCAGTGTATAACTCATGTATAAGTAATTTATATTATATAATCGGTATATATTTTCTATGATTTTTGACAAACTATATTGTATAATCACTCTAAACATGACTATATTTATTATAAAATAATTAATTTATTATATATATTTAAAATTAGTCTAAATACTCCCTCCGTCCAACTTTGCTTGACCCCTTTTGACTTGACACATGGATTAAGAAGTAGTAAATGATAGGGGTAATTTTACCAAATCACCCTTTGAATATAATTAATACAATGTATTGAAAAATGTAATAGGGAAAAAACTATAATTAATGACAAAGATAAATTAGAAACCAAGTGTAAAATTATCTCTTGATTTTATAAACTCAAGTATTGTTGGAAGGGTCAAGTAAAATGAACAGGAGGAGTAATAAATATTAAGAATCAAGCACGATAAGTATAAAAAAAAGACCCCCCAATTGTAGGTAGTAAAAAGTTGAAAAAAAATTCAGCGCCGATACTTCATGGCAGAAAGCGACGAACAAAAGCACATGCGACTGTCTCTCACTCCCAACCATTTTCCTCCTTCCTCTTCCCAGTATCAATGGCATTATTTTTGTGTAATTTCCTTCATTTTTAAATACATCAATGTGCATTATTTGTCCACACTGTCCATTTTCTAAAATTTTGGCACCTTCTTCTTCCCTCCACCATATATACTGGTTCAATTTCTTCCCTTCTCCTCATTCCTCACCCTTTCTTCTCTACCTCTCCTTGATTCTGAAATTGGCTATTTTTGTAAACATTTATAGAAACAATTACTAAATATCTATGATGAAAGGTTTTTTGATGCTCTGTTGCATTACTACTTCTCTGCTTATGCTATTTCCTAATTTGGCATTTGGTAGCCATAATTATGGTGAAGCACTTAGCAAGAGCTTTCTGTTTTACGAAGCTCAGAGATCTGGTTACCTTCCTCATGATCAGAGAGTTCAATGGAGGGGTAATTCTGGTATTATGGACGGAAAGGCTAGCGGCGTAAGTTATTCTCTCTCTAATAGTCATTCACTATAACAATGTTGTACTACATATTAATATTATCTGTTGACATCAATATATACTACAAAAAGGCTAAAGAGTGTACTTGATTTAATGTGTTGCAGGTGGATTTAGTAGGAGGGTACTATGATGCAGGGGATAATGTGAAATTTGGGCTGCCAATGGCATTCACTGTTACCATGATGTCATGGAGCATCATTGAGTATGGAAGGCAAATGAGTGAAAGTGGAGAGCTTAGTAATGCTGTGGATGCTGTTAAGTGGGGTACTGATTATCTACTTAAAGCTCACCCTGAACCATATGTCCTATATGGAGAGGTAATTAATTCAGAGTTTGAAGTAATATGTATGGTTAGTGTAAATAATTTTTACATCATCAAGTTGTTCTTAACTGTTATAACATGGAGAATATCTTATTTGCAAATCTTACTTTATAAGAATGCTTATCATTGTACATCGTTAAGATGATATGATGGTGTAAAAAATTCTCCTTCAGTAGTAAAGCAATGAAGTTGCTAAGATTCCGGTATAAGATTAAACTCATTAATAGTGTTGTTTCACTTGTATCAAATTTGGTATATATACCAAATGCCAATTTCAATGGAATATAACTCATGTTTTAAACTAAGATTATAGACGTGTGTATATATATATACAATTGTGACAATTTGAAATGTTTTAACTTATATGATTATTATTATTAGTAGTAGTTGACGTAATATGTTAATGTATAGGTTGGAGATGGTAACACAGACCATTACTGTTGGCAAAGACCAGAGGATATGACCACTTCAAGAGCTGCTTACAGGATCGATCCAAGTCGCCCTGGATCTGATCTCGCTGGGGAGACAGCAGCCGCAATGGCTGCTGCCTCCATCGTATTTCAGAACACCAACCCTGCCTATGCCAAGGAGCTTCTAACTCATGCCTATCAGGTCAGCAAGATTTTTACATGAAGTTACTATTTGACTTTAAAGAGTAACATAAAGTAAGAATGCAACAATACTTAACATATTGCATACTATCAAATCACTTAAAAGATAAGTCATTCGGAATTGTCTGGTGAAATTAGTAACTTGAAAGTAGGACATAGAGGAGTAACATGTTAAAAAATGAAATATAAAATCCTCACAAAGATTAGTCCACATCCCGCTTATTATTCTGGTTGTACATCACATTATTTGCCTCTGCATTTCCATAACTAGTGGCTTGCTGTTGTTTGCAGTTATTCGAGTTTGCGGACAAGTACAGAGGCAAATATGATAGCAGCATTACTGTGGCCCAGAAGTACTACCGATCTGTCAGTGGGTACGCGGTATGTGATTAAGAAAAATTATGACAACCTATTCGTTAAATTGTATACATCTTGTCATTTACACAACATCTAATCAAGAAAATTTTGATTCTAACAGGACGAATTACTGTGGGCCGCTGCCTGGCTGTACAAGGCATCTAACAAGCAATATTACTTGAACTACCTAGGGGAGAATGGGGATACACTGGGTGGAACTGGTTGGTCCATGACCGAATTTGGCTGGGACGTCAAGTATGCTGGTGTTCAGACTCTTGCTGCTAAGGTCAATCCCCTAAAAACCTACTTTTACACTGTAACCTTCTTGAACAAGACTCCTAGGTGGCATGACATATACCTGGCTAACCAATATTTATTTGAGTTTTTGTTAGTAATTTTTCCTATTTAATAAGCTGTGAATTGTGCAAGACCAGCATGCCTATGGTCAATTCTTAATAGAATCAAATTTCCTGGAAGGCTTGTAAGCATAAGAAGATTTGCTAATTCAGAGGCAGAGTCAGGAATTAAAGCTTATAGATTCATGATTCTAGTCCTTTACACCAATAATTTGTATATATTCAATGAAAGGCAAAAATAGAGTTTGGACTAAAATTACTAGGTTCGGCGGAACCTAAGTTTTTTCAGAAGATGACATGATATTCTTTTCCTAGACAAATCATTAACCTATGTGAATATAATTGCAGTTCCTAATGCAAGGAAATGCTGGTAACCATGCACCTGTCTTTGAGAAGTACCAGGAAAAGGCTGAGAACTTTATGTGTGCATGTCTTGGTAAGGGCAACCAAAACATCCACAAGAGTCCAGGAGGTCTCATTTTCAGGCAGAGATGGAACAACATGCAATTTGTAACAAGTGCTTCATTCCTTGCAACTGTCTACTCTGACTATTTGGCATCTGCTAAGAAATCCCTCAGGTGTTCATCCGGCCCTGTATCACCCCCCGAGCTCCTGGCATTTGCTAAGTCACAGGTAAATATTTATATATTACGATGTGTCTTAATTTGACTGGACACGAAGTTTAGGAGTAAGGAATATGTTTGGATCTTGTGATGTTAAATGTCAGGTGAGATGTTGGAGTTCAAAGAGTTACTAAATATAGAAAGTGACACTCTTTTCTTGACAAACTAAAAAGAAAGTACGTAAGACACATAAATTGAAATGGATGGACTCATAACTATTAGCCATAAGTAAAATATTTCATAATTTGCATATAATGGTGGATATTAAAAAGCTTGTTTGAGGAGTATTTCAAGTGAAATGACTGTTTTCACTCGCTGAACTTATAACTTTATCAAGTAAAATTTATGTCCAAACACAATGACACTTACATGTATTGGTTAATTAAATTCTCAAGCATGTTTTATCGTTTTAGGTTGACTACATTCTTGGAGATAATCCAAGAGCCACAAGTTACATGGTGGGATATGGAAACAATTACCCGAGAAAAGTCCACCACAGAGGTTCCTCTATCGTCTCTGTAAAGGTTGATCCTACCTTTGTTAGCTGCCGTGGAGGTTATGCTACCTGGTATAACAGAGAGGCGAACGATCCCAATCTTCTAACCGGAGCCATTGTTGGGGGACCTGATGCCTATGACAACTTTGCTGATCAAAGAGACAACTATGAGCAAACTGAACCAGCTACCTATAACAATGCCCCCTTGATTGGTGTGTTAGCAAGACTTCATGGTGGTCAAAGCGAATATAATCAGCTCCTTCCAGGTATTGTTGGTTTTAGCTCCTTCTTTAGTAACTCACACAAGTTTAAAGGGGTTGAAATATGACCCGTTTGTTGACTTAACCCAAAGAATTGAATCCAGAATGGCCCATTAAACTACTGGGTAAAAACGGATCAAAATAGTGTAACTTCATGTGTCAACATGCAACCCAAACCCGAACATATAAACAGCAGATTTGGAATTTATGAATTACGTAAATTTGGATAAACATAAGCTAATTATTTAAGAAATATACATTAGTTTTCACCTCTTCTCTTTTCAAATAGCGAAATCAAAAGGAAGGAGTTGGGGTCATGTTGGGCAGATTGGATTCTGATCCGTTATTTGATCCATCTTGACCCAAACTAGTCTAGCCCAAGCAAACTTTGCTGAGTTGGATCATGACATGTTTATCGATTTGACCTATTTCAATTAACCTGCTCAAATGTGATCCGACCCTCCCAATTGCTACCTGTAATTAAGTGAGTTTTTTTTCAGCTGTTGCTAACTAAGAGTTTTTCTTTGCTACTTACAGTTGCTGTCCCTCAGGCAAAACCAGATCCAGAGCAAAAAGTAGCTTCAGCCCCAGGTACTGTTTAACTATCTCTTCTTGTGACTGTTATAATTACTTGTGTAAATAAATGGCATAACACATAAACACACTCAAACTTAGCCTCAATTAACAAGTAAATACTCCAACTTTGAGTATGCACATCTAGATACCTCAATTCGTCTCCACAGTGTTAGTTGAACACTCCTACTTACCAAATGATCATCTCAGCATCTGGTGTCCACAAAACATGGTGGGATGAATTAGAGTTCTTAGTTTCCAGTTGAGATCAAATTGAGGTGTCTATGCACTCTCAAAGTTAGAGTGCTTACTTGCCAGCTGAGGCCAAATTTGATTGTCTGTTTCCTAAATAAGTTGTAGCTATACATTTTTTCAGAGAGAAATCTAAATTGGAATAACATAATATTTGCAGCTTCTGACATTGCTATTGAGCAAAGGGCAACAACTTCTTGGGTTCAAGAGGGGAAAACTTACTACAGATACTCAGCTATAGTAACTAACAAGTCTTCTAAGACATTGAAGAACTTGAAGCTCTCAGTATCCCAGCTCTATGGTTCTCTCTGGGGTCTTTCAAAGTATGGTGACTCCTACGTGTTTCCGGCCTGGATTAACTCGTTAGCAGCTGGAAAAAGCCTCGAGTTTGTGTACATCCACTCTGCTAATTCTCCTGCAGTGGTCTCCGTATCAAGCTACACTCTTGTCTAAAACGCGAGAATTTGCACTTCTCTCGGGTTTAAATGTAAGAATTGTGCAGCTTGTTTGTAATTTTTCGACTTCTGGTTGCTTTGTAGTTTGAGTTATTAGTTCTTTAGCTGATGAAGTAAAGCGGATATCTGATGGAAGAAAGGAGTGACGAGACATATTAAAACAAGTGCTCATCCTCTTTCTTCTCCACTTCATTTGAGGCATAGTGTATTTGAAAGAAAGTTGCTTCTTCACAGATCAGTTCATATATGAAAGTCTTCATTTCCTTTGTAATTTACACAACTTCAAGGTTTTGCGTGTTTATAATATTTTCTCCACTGATTGTTGAATTGCAAAACGTTGCAATGATGTAAGCTTTACCACATTATTACCTACTATGCACATATATTTTGTCCAAATATTGGTTCAAGAAATTGTTACATTAGCAGTATTGTGTACCATATTTGAAGTAAGAGTACACAATTAACATCTCTCTTAACTTAGATTTTCAAGACTTGTTCGTGGTGGAATTATTATAGAGACAGCAAAAGCCCAGTCCCTCTGTGTTGAAGCTTGTTAGTATCACATCTAAAAGCTTTAAAACATACTAGTATTTCATTTACTTGAGGGAAAATGGTCTAATATACTTCTCAACTCTGCGATTTAGAGTTAACATACCTCTTGTTACAAAAGTGACTTATTAGCATAAATGGCCTAAATATACCCCTACATTTGAAGTATATCTGACCCATTTGTGTAACGGTAAGGTATATGAGAACCACTACTCGCAAAGTTGAGGGATACATTAGGGCCTTCTCCCTACTATTAATAATGGGAGATGCTGAAAGCTTACCTGAAGATTCTGTTTGGTAGCATATACTTAATCAAATCCTTATCCCATTGTACATCTGTTCTCAAAACGGAGTACATAATATGTGTATAAAAATCACAACAGTTTTAATAAATGTTATATTATTAACTCAAAGTTTCGGAAAAAGTAACAAGTTTATTTGTAAGAATTTAAAATTTGAACTCATCAAATTAAAATCCTGAATCGAACTCTCTAATTGCTTAGGCTTGCCAAATCTCGACAGGGTGATCACGCCTACAACATCTATTAAGCACAAACTTGCTCCACAAAGTTTGATATATCAAAAAAGGGACATCTTGTATCGTTTCATTAGGAAACCACCAAAATCGAGCTAGCACCTCCAAATTATTGTTCCAAAAGAACACGCAAATGGTCAATGAAGTTAGTTAAAAATATATTTTGGCAGTTCAATATAGCTAATGATAAATAAACACACATAGATGAAGCACGTGTAAAATACTTTCCTTTCTAAGAAATCAATTTTATTAATCAATTTAGTACAATAAATTGGACTGTAAAAGAGAAAGTATTTCTTTGAAAACCAGTAATCAGCTGCAATTTGTCAATTACTTGCATTGGCATTTTGCCATGAACATAGAATCAACTCTTATTCTTATTTACCATTTGACCCGAGGCCTCTTCATAAGATAACAGAACACCCAAAGTTAGATGCAAAATTGTCCAAAAAATAACAAAGATTACACTCTCGTACAACAAAAACAACTAATAATTCCAGAAAACTGTACAGTTACAGATGCAACATCCAACATATTCCTTCCGTTCCATTTTGTATAGCACTCTTTCCTTTTTAGTTCGTATAAAAAAGAACGTCATCTTATGAAAATTAGAAGCAATTTAACTTACTTTTTTTCTTAAACATCATGCGAAGTCAAATGGTGCGGTAAAGGAGAGAATCTTTTATATCAAGGTCCACTTATCAACACTCAACCATATAGATTATACAATGTCCATCTTACTTTGGTAATAATTTTTTTATTTTTTATTAATTACCCAAAAAAAAGTCCACTTATCATTTCCCCTGTCTGTATCATTAAGCAAGATTATACTTTGCGCTAATTTTCATTGACATTCAATTCTCTTGGACCACTCAAACCTACCTTTTTCCATCTCTACGTTAAAGACTTTTCAGTAATAATTTCTCAATATATATATATATATATAAAGAAACCATATTTAGAATAACAGAGCAAAAATGGAATTACTTAACAAAAAATGGTTCATTGTTGCTCTATTACTCACCTCTTTATTCACAATTTCCATTCTCAATCCAACTTCGTTATTTCTCCAAGTTACATCAGTACAAGGTTCATCAATATCATTCGTCGAATCAAAGCTGCATACATCTCCACTTCGTTCCAATTCAACAATACCGCGATTGGCGTACTTGCTATCTGGTTCCACTGGTGATGGAGAGAGGATGAAGCGGACGTTGAAGGCGTTGTACCATCCGTTAAACCAGTACGTTTTGCATTTGGATCTGGAGACTTCGGACGAGGAGAGAAATGAGCTGGTGAAATTTGTGAAGGAAGAGACTCTGTTTGTGAATGTGAAGGTAATTGAGAGATCAAATTTGGTTACTTATAGAGGTCCTACTATGGTGAGCAATACACTTCATGCTGCTGCTATTTTGGTGAAGGAAGGAGGTGAATGGGATTGGTTTATCAATTTGAGTGCTTCTGATTATCCTTTAGTAACACAAGACGGTATGCTCCTGCTCCCCCTGTTTTTGCCTTTTATCTATTCACTTGCTGACTTTTAGCTAATTAATCTGATTTTGTATTTGACAGATTTGCTTCACAGTTTAAGGAGTATTCCAAGATATCTTAACTTTATTGAGCATACAAGTGATCTCGATTGGAAAGAGTAAGTGGATAATTAACTTAATTCCCATTTAATCAACCAATTGTTAATTAAATAATTGGATTTAATCAAATGTCTATTTATTTATTTATTAATGTAGGGAATATAGAGCCAAACCTCTAATAATTGATCCAGGGTTATACAGCTTGAACAAATCAGATGTCTTCTTTGTTGAACCACAAAGGAGTGTGCCAACAGCATTTAAATTATTCACAGGTCACAATTTATAATTCTGACGTTTGATTAATCATTAATTAAAAAAAAAATCTTTAATAATTTATTAAAGAGCTTAATATTATCGTACTGTACAGGATCCGCATGGATGATGCTCTCACGGCCCTTTGTGGAGTACTTATTGGCAGGGTGGGACGGCCTCCCGCGGACACTCTTAATGTACTATACCAATTTTCTCTCTTCACCTGAAGGATATTTCCACACGGTCATATGCAATGCCCAAGAATATATAAACACCACGGTGAACCACGACCTTCATTATATAGCCTGGGACAATCCTCCGAAGCAACACCCACACTATCTCACGATGGATGATTACCGGGATATGGTCGATAGCAATGTCCCGTTCGCTAGAAAATTTGGGAAGAACGAACCGGTACTTGACAAGATTGATTCTGAACTCTTGGGGCGTAAGCCTGATGGTTTTGTTCCGGGTAGTTGGCTTGAGAATAGTAATGTAACAAACGTAACTTGGTTGAGACCTGGCCCAGGTGCTGAAAGACTAACAAGTTTGATATCTGGTTTCTTGTCTGATAAAGATTTTGACAAAAAACATTGTCTATAGATGTATCCAAGATACTCATTTAACAAATAGTTATTATCTTAGTGAGTCATTTATTTTATTAAAGAAAGTTAAAATCAAGTAGCTCTCTCAGATAATAACTATTATAATAGATTGGACAAAGTTGCTAATACCACTTATTAATTCATATGCTGTAATAATTGTGGGATGGAGTAACTTCACATACTGGTAGGAAGAAGTCAATTAATTGTAGTGATAAGTTGTGTGGATTAAATTAAAATTGTCTTGTTATGCTTAATTGTTTCACCCATCTATCCCATATATTTTGGAGGGTAAAAGTTGTTATACGTACGTGGGAAATAGATGCATTGCATTGAAATGTAACTTACAATTTCTAGAATTCACTTTGAAATGATCTCTGCAGCTGGAAATTCTTGTAGATCATATCATCTTATATTATATATAGACTATATTTATGTCAGATAAAAAATGGAGGAGCCATCACTTTGAATGGTCTTGGAATGTTAGGATCCAAAACTCAAGTAGTATGAGTTTATAGTAAGTTGATAATAACGAAAGTAAAATAAATAAAGAAGATATAAATTTAATATGGTTTAGTTAGTGTGACTTAGTTCACAGGTGGAGAGGAGGATTTCACTATGTTAATAAGATTATAAAATTAAATTAAATACTTAAATAAATGTCAAATACCTCAAGAGAATAACCATACAAGGTTACTCCAAAAAAAAAAGGTTTACACAAGTATTTTTCAAACATTGTTGAAGAATTTAATCAACAAACACATAAGTTCACAGGATCATTGAATTTGTTTCACTAGTTTATGTTATTCCCGTATAGTAATAGCAATGGAAAAGACAGAGGTAAAAACACGTTCAACAATCTGAGCCCACAAAATTCACTGTGTGTCCTTAAGGAATTTAATCCCCTCACTGTACCCAAGGTTTGTGGATTACTTCCTCCCAGGATAAAACAGATTAGCAATTACAGAGTAGTGGTACCTCAAACTCAGTAATTTTCAACGAACTCAAGAACCAACAATGACTTCACACACAAACTCGAATTTTGTAAGAAAATATATGCAGAAGAAGAGAAAATTTCAATGTTTGAAAACACATAGGAGAATTGGGTGTGAATCTGTCTGTTTAGAACATACTCATCTGTTAAGAATAGGCATGGTGTCGTTTGGGAACGATTGTGTTTATTCTAAGGAACTTAGGTGCGAAATTTAAATAATTCACAAATTAATTAATTAATTACTTAATAATTCACAAATATCATAAAAGGAAGATTGATTAAATAAATTTTATCCAAAAAATATATCAATCAATCACATCATTTGCCAAAGTCAAAGCCGAGCCGACCGAGCGACGACGGCGCGAGGGGGTCCCCTTTACTTGACTCTTTAAGAGTTAGAGGAAGTGTTTCCTAATAAAAGGACACCACTTTTCCTCTATTTTTTAGATGAGAGAGAAATGACTTTTCATTTCCCTTTATTTGATTCCCCCATATTTTTCCCTTTGTCTTTCCATCTTCATTTTCTAATTCATACTTATTACTTAGATTCAACAATTCCCCCACATGAATGGGGAATGACCATTGGTTAAAACATATGCATGAAAAACATATGTGATCCATAAATAAGAATTAATTGCATCTGGATAAGTAAGTTTTCCTTTGAACTTTCCATAGTGAGCATATATCGGATATACTTGGTCAATCGATAGATGTGATGTCTTTGAACTGTCGATCTTTATTGTATACCTAGACAACATAAGTCACACAACTAACCCTTTAACGGATTTTGGTTCTCAATGTTTTGTTCGTTTCAGCCATGAACACTTCCTAGTTAATAAGCGCATAGAGAACTGGCCTTATCAGATTCTCCTTAAAGCGGCTTACACTTCACACTTACATAGGTGATTTCTAGATGTATTATCCTATAGATGCACTATTTGATATACCCTGTATCAAACTTAGAAACCATTAAAAGATCATATTACCTTATTCTTATTTCTGAACATTGTCTCATCATAAGAATGAACCTTATTATAGTTTTGACAATGTTGAACCGTCATCAATGACTTTGTTTGATCTCCTTAAACTTAGATCTTGGGATCTCCAGTCTTCTAGGTAGAGTTACTATAATGATGATTTGTCCTCGACCATAGTCCCATTTCCTTTGATGATCTCTCAACTCCCTCTCTAGTTAGGCCTTTTGTGAGTGGATCCGACACATTATCCTTGAACTCACATAGTCAATTGTGATAATTCCACTAGAGAGTAGTTATCTAACGGTATTGTGTCTTCAACGTATGTGATGAAACTTACCATTATACATAACACTCTCAGCTCTTCCTATTGTTGCTTGACTATCACAATGTATGCATATAAGAGTCATTGGTTTGGACCAAAACGGAATGTCTTCTAATAAATTTTGGAGTCATTCAACTTCTTCACTAGTCTTGTCTAAGGTTGTGAATTCAACCTCCATTGTAGATCGAGCTATACATGTTTGTTTGGATGATTTCTATGATATTGCTCCTCCACCAATAGTAAAGACATATCCACTTGTGGACTTAGTTTCAGTTGATCCATTAATCCAATTTGCATCACTATAACCTTCAACAACTGTTGGATACTTGTTATAATGCAAGGCAAAGTTTTGAGTGTGTTCTAGATACCCCAAAACGGGTTTCATTGCCATCCAATGGTTTTGGTTGGGATTACTTGTGTACCAACTCAATTTACTTAGAGAAAAAGCTATGTCTGGTCGCGTACAGTTCATGATGTACATCAAAATTCTCAACACTCTCACATAATCCAATTGAGACTGACTTTCACCTTTATTCTTAGAAAGATCAAGGTTCAGATCAATAGGGATTTTTTTCACTTTTGTAGTTCAAGTACTTGAATTTTTCTAGTACCATTATGATATAATGATATTGAGACAATGCTAGACCTTGAGGAGTTTTGTGAATCTTAATCCCCATTATCAAGTCAACAACTCCTATGTCTTTCATATCAAACTTACTAGCAAGCATACACTTAGTAGTATTTATGTTAGCAATATTGTTACTCATTATCAACATATCATCCACATACAAACAAACAATGAAAACTTTATTTGGAGTGTTCTTTATGTAAACACATTTGTCACACTCATAAATTTTGAAACCATTTGACAACATTGTCTGGTCAAATTTCGCATATCATTGTTTGGGTGCTTGTTTTAGTCCATACAATGACTTAATAAGTCTACAAACCTTCTTTTGATTTCCAGGAACGATGATGTAATGATCCGAAAATTTTTGAACTTCTTATTGGTTGCTCTTGGATGATGTTTTACTGGTCATGGTTAAATTTTAGTAGCCATAGGTTGTGTTTAAGTGGCCGGATTCAAAACGGACCTTTTGGTGGCATTGAGAGACCATTTGGGCAGTGTAATTTGAAAGATCATAACTTTTTGTATGAGTTGAATTCTGTAAACTGCTACATATCAAATTGAATCTCTTTGAGTTATCTTCGCAACGCAACTAGTTTTACTCAATTCAAAGTTTGTATGAGAAAATTATGGCCAAAACAGTGAGACTATCCGTAATTGAAAGGACGCTGGAAACGAGGTTCTGGAAATGGATTGAGGGTTGAACCACGGACCGTGTGAGGGTCCACGGTCTATGGGGGTAGTTTTGTGATAATCCAGTGAGCCCCTGGTGGTCATGACCCCAGCCCAGGACTAAGTCTAGTCCCACAGACCACCCTACGGTCCATGAGAGGCTTCACAACCCGTGAGGGATCCCGTGAAGTGGGGCAGAACCTTGGCTAAGGTTTGGGGCTAGACTCTTGGCCAAGTGTGACTTCACAGACCAGTACACAGTCCGTGTATAGCCACACAGTCCGTGAGTCCCTCCGTGAAGTGTTCCAGAAAGTCCCTCGAGAGTTCAAGCCGAAGACGAGGCCAAGACAAGTCACACAGTCCAATACACGGACCGTGTACCAGTTGATGGGCACTGTATCCCTTCCGTGAGGCCCTGTTTTAGTTAATTAGTCTATTTAATTAATGGTTAATTCATAATTTAATTAGATCTTATGCCCCTTTTAGACTTTCTAAGGTCCCTCAAACCTAATCCTAAACCCTTTTCATCCATTCTAACACTCTCTAATCTATTTTGAAATTCTCTCAATTCTCTTGACCTCCATTGGTGAAAGCTTGAAAATATTTGGGGAAGATCATCCTAGTTGTGAAATTCTTCAATTCCCTTGGTCAATTTCAAAGTATGTGGGTTTGATTCATGGATTCCCTTTCATCCATGAAGACCCAAGAACCCTCCTCTTTAAATTTTGATTTCAAG
>JBCEWC010015111.1:0-13948 GCA_038996855.1 Solanum aculeatissimum
AAAAGTAGTACATATATTAGAGTAAAGTTTAATAAATAATAAAGGATAAATTAGAATTATTTAAATTTAAATAAGGGCATAATTGAAAAAAAAAAAAAAGAACCATGGGATACCACCAAATTGGTGGTTTCAAAAAATGAGGGTTTTTATGGTTACAGAACCATGAAACAAAACCATACCATACCATACCACATAATTAATGAAACAATCAAAACAAACGTGGTTCTCTTACTAACCATACCATACCATACCGCCAAAAATCACCATCCAAACAAGCTGTAAGAGATACTTTTGAAAAATAATTGTTTTAAGAGACAAGTGCCATCTAAACTATTTTTGTTTCGAGGGTATCTAGATTATCACTTATTAATTTGAGAAATATATCTCATTTACTATATGGATAAAATATTTCACTTTGATAAAAATTAAATAAACTACTAATATTAATTAAAAGTTAAAAATTAAAGTATTAATATTCTTCAAAAAAATATTATTTAAAAAAAATAATTATATTTTAAAAAATAAAATTTAAAATATTTTTCTCTCCTCCTCCACCCCCAACAATCCCCACACTTTTATTATTTTAGATCTCTTTTATAAAATATTTTTAAAAATTCAAATCTCACTTCCTCCTCCACTCCTTCCTAAAAAAAATTGATATTTTATTTCTTAAAATAAATAAAATTCTATGCCACCCTCATCTAACCCTCCGTTCCTAATTTATTTTTATATATTTTTTTATAGATATGTATACATATTTTTAGAAAACAATATTTTTTTTGACTTGTATACCAAATATAACAAAAATAAAAAAATTATTTTAAAAACAACTTGCCGCAAGTAAAACATAATTTCCTAAAACGAGAAAAAAATAAAAGCAAGGAAATTAAAGGTAAGTGAGAGGAAGCCCCAAATTAACTTATTTTTTTTAAAATTTAATGAAAAAATTATTTTAAAAAAAATAAAATAAGATTAAATTTTTTTTTTTTTTAAAATCACATTTTAAAAATTTTATTTTTCTCCCCATTTCCCACCCCCACCCCCTACCCATCCCGCGCCCCCATCCCTCAACCCTCGGCCTCCATCCCTCCATATAAAAAAAATTAAAAATTTATTTTTACAAAAATTAAAAATTTTAATTTTTTATTCTTCCATCCTGTGTCCCATCAATCGTTTACCTTGCAATCCCAATTAACTTTTTTGAAACTCAAAGAAATGAAGTTACTTAATTAGAGCCCTAATCACTTGGTCAAATAAAAATAATGAAACCTCTCAAAGCCAAGAAAAGATTGACTATGAGTTCATTCTTGTGTTGGAACAAAAAGGGGTCAAATATAATTTAAATTTGTCTACAATGTAGCTTTCTTCAACAAACTTTATATCTTAAATCCAAAAATGCCTCAAGATAAGGAGCAACTATTAGTGTGGATCATGATCATGCAATATCTTTCAAAACTCTTTTTTTTAAAACATGATCTTGTAAGATGAAATAAAGTAAAGATAATTAGCATCTTTTTGTTTTTGCATCTTTCAACTTCTTCAAATGACTAGGTATGAAGATTTAATTTTATTGTGAAATCATAGCCTTAGGTGATTGATTTAATACATGGAATCCAAGGGGGACACCAACAAATACAAAGGAGGAAAAAAAGGAAAAGAATTTATGCACTTCTTTTTCTACTTTTCTTTCCCTAAAGTTAATTGCAAATATACTTGTCGCACACTTAAGAATGTGGCCTAGTGATCAATAAACTAAGCATAAACTTTGTGGATTAGGGTTTTGTTTCCCAACTAAGACAAATGAAAGTGATTTCTTCCCTTTTTAAAATAGACCTAAGTTGTAGTGGATAGAATCACCTGATTATTATGTTGATAAGGTAACATGTATCTGAGGAAATAATCAAACCGCGGGAAACTTGGCTCGAATAGCACTAAATAAATTTTTTTTAAAAAGAGGCTATACCTTTGTTAGCTTATTTTGCATTTTAATGCAAACACCATCCAAGAATTTGAACCCTATGATCTTTACAAATCTTCAAAAGATATTAATTTTCATGTGAAGTGAAGGATAGCGTGAAATCTTTTTATGGAACATAAATGTCTCCTCAAATGTCAAATAAGAAATAATTCATTCAATTTTTACTAGCACCAATGAATAGCCATATATGGCCAACTTAATTAAATTATCTTTTCCATAATTGGAGTGGGAAACTTTTAGTTGGTTACCTTTTGTTTGGGAACTTGTTGGGCTAGAAATGAAAGATACAACTATAATATATTTTTATGTATCAAATATCTTTATTGCCATATGCTTTTACAATTTTTAGGAATATTTTACCACTGAATTATTGTACATTATTGAATGATGATATTTATTTTGGATTTGACTTATATGATTTTTTTTACAATAAAATATATTATTTGTAAAATGGATATTGAAACATGAATAACTCATAATATAGAAAGAAAAAAAACATCATCATAAATAATAATTATAAAAGGGAGAATTTAAATTATTAAGAGCTGAATAACTCAAATTTAAATGATAAATTCTATTTTATAATCAAGAATTTTGTAGAATAATATGATTCCAAGAACAGCAAAAGGACTCATGGCCCTATCCTCTTTAGAAAGCAAAAATATACCAAAAGTTAGCTTAAAATCATTAAAAGAAAAATCCAATAATAATTTTTAATAGCTTTTAATATTTTTGCAGTTCTAGCTGCACACTGAACTTAAAAGCACTTTTAATAGAATAATAAATTCATCAGAAAAATAAATTCATCTTATAATTAATTCGTCAATAATAATAATAAAATGTTTTTATGCATAATTTGTATGTATAAGATCAAAACTCAATTAGAAATATTTTAATATTCATTAATGTCATGCTTCAATATTTGGTTAAACAAAAGGAGCTAAAAATCTTTTTTGGTAATTTTGTCAACTCAAACAAAAGGTCAGATTATAATTAAAGCATATCATCAATAATTTCCACCAAGCCGCCCACTCACACTCACCTTATAGTGGAGTTTGTGATAGGTCTCCATGTTCAAAATAAGAAGAAAAAGCTCATAATACACATTATTTTATGATGGAGATCTTCTTTTTTTATCTTTTTGTCCATTTTCTCTTCTTCATTGATAACATCCAGAGATAATTATGACAAAAATAATATCATAAATATGATTTGAAAAGGATAAAATTTAGACCGGTCTCACTCTTATACTTTTGTGAAATAATTAACGGGTCGTTTAGTTTGGATATAAGTTATGATGAGATTAGTTATGTTAGGATAAGTTATGATTAGATAAATTATGCTGAGAGTAGTTTTTATTGTTTGTTTGGTTGACATATTCAAAATACTATTCTGAATAGTACAATTTCTAAGAATAAGATGTTTGTTTACTAAAGTACCTTTCGCCTTATTTAGTTTTTTTTTTTAAATTTTGTTGCAAGCTTTAATTATTCATTGCTAAAAATAAATTTTCATCTTATTTAACATATATGTATTCATTTTCATAATTATGCCATGTGTTTTTAAAATTAAACTCTCATCTTATTTAACTTAAAAATAAAGTTTCCATCTTATTTAGCTTTAAATAAAATTTTCATCTTATTTAACTTAAAAAAATAATTTTTTTTTATCTTATTTAGTTTTAAAATAAAACTTCCATCTTATTTAGATTAAAAATAAAACTTCCATCTTATTTAGCTTAAAAATAAAACTTCCATTTTAAGTTTACTAAAAGTAAAAAAAATATTATTGAAATAATTTACATTTTAATTGATATATAAAATATAATTTCTAAGTGAGTAATAAACTAGTTTAATTTAAAATATAGAATTTAATAGTGGAGTAAACATTTTAAGAGAAATCAAAATATAAATAAACATAAGTATTAGACAAATAAATTCAACTTATAATATATTCATAAATAAAATTTTATTTATAAAATATAATTGTTTAATTAGAAAAATATATAAAACAATGATTAATCAGGGTTGTGAATATTATTATAAATATTATTAAAAAATATGTTAATATAGATAAATGTTAAAATGGTGTACAAAAGAGAGTTTAAGAGGGGTATTTTTGTTATTTCGCATATTTTATCCCAAGATAAGTTATTCTGGGATACTCAACACCTATTGACATTGCTATTTTGAATTCGCATCGAGTAAACGTAGCTAGTGGAAGATAAATTCCACCTAGGTGAAATAGTGGGGTTCCTTTCACCCTTAATTAGAATTTGCAGATTCTAACCCTAGCAAGGTACGTAAATGATCTTATTGGGAGCGTCACTTCTAAAAATGAATCCTGCAATATGTGATCAAATTTATATTAATCGAAAACTCAAAAAATTAAAATATATTATATATGTATATATTCGAGAACTTCCCATAGGTGATCCATCCTTTAGAAGATCAACTCATAATTTTATATATATCCTTTTTATGTCCCAATCAAACCGTCTGTCCACTCTTTTTTTCTAATTGTTTCTTTTTCCTTCTATTGTTAGCTTAAAAGCCCCCCTTCTCTCCCTTTCAATATTCCAAACCAACATACACTAAATCCCAAAAAAGAAAATCCTAACATCTCCTCTTTTAATTTCTTTCTTCTTCACTATCATCATGACTGGGAAAAAAACCCTAAATAGCCCGGAAGAAAGCGCGTCAGATAACTTGTCTAAAGAACTAGACAAGTTCCTCCCCATAGCCAATGTAAGCCGAATAATGAAAAAATCTCTCCCAGCCAACGCGAAAATCTCCAAAGAAGCCAAAGAAACGGTCCAAGAATGTGTGTCTGAGTTCATTAGCTTCATCACAGGCGAAGCATCGGATAAATGCCAAAGAGAGAAGAGGAAGACCATCAATGGAGATGATCTCTTATGGGCTATGACAACTTTAGGGTTTGAAAATTATGTTGGACCCTTAAAAGGTTATCTCAATAAGTATAGAGAAAGTGAAGGGGAAAAAAACATCATGGCTATAGCTAGAAATGATGAAACTTCTCATGAACAAATTATTACTAGTACTAAGAATATTATTAGTACTAGTTATAATAATATTGATAACGTTACAAAATTCTCACTAGCAAGGCCTCAGACTTTTATTTATGGAGATAATTATTATGGTGAGAATTTGACATCTAAAGCTAATCTTCATGGGGTTGAATGGTAGTTTTTTTTTTTTTTAATTTGGAAAAAAAACATGTTATTGTTTCTTAATATATTGCATAAACCTTTTTTTAGGTTATTATCTTCCTTTTTATTTTTTGTTTTTAAATTAACATATTTCATTGCTTTTATATATAGTATGTGTTAAGTATTATTATAGTTGAACTATATTATAGGTTTGCTGATTATGTATCTTTCTGATGTAATGAATGAGCTGATTCATCAATGTCATTTTATTATTAATATCTAGTCAAATTGTTGTTGGATTTAATAAATTAAGAATCAAATATTGACTTCTCATTTGAGAAAATGTTTAAGTTTTAAATATTGAAAGCTAAGCATGGACGGAACTATCTTAGGTGAAGTTTGGTGCGTACCCTTTGCTCAAAAATTATGTGTACAAAGGTTAAATATAAGAATTATGAATGTATATTTAATTTTGCACATCTTTAACTTAATTTTTTTTTAAAAATTGCACATTCTTTTCTAAATTTCTAACTTTGACATTATGATTAAGTGTATCAATTTTTAGCACTAGATTAAGTTGACCTATATAATAAGAAGTTATTCTATGTACACAATAAGCTTAGATGTAATAGAATTGTTATCTATTGTTATTGGTTAATTGAATTGATGGTTACATCGTATGTTTAATGGAATAGTTTCAAACATATACCATAAAATAAATAATTTACAATAAATATAGTACGATCCTTCAAAGAAAATTCATATGAAGCTTAAGACCATTATATAGTTTAAGAGTTCCCTATTTATTCTTCATTATCAATTCAATGAAATTAATTAAGGAAATGTTTAAGTATGAATCTTGTATTTCTAGATAATATTATATTCATGGTAATTAATTTGCTAGTTTCTTGATTGGTATTATAAACTGATAAATTAATTATTTATCTCACCGTAGAAACTTTACCATTGAGTTTGTATGTTCATGATATTCTTGATATATTAGAACATAATAACGGAGCGAAACTACATAATTACATAAACATTCCAATTAAATATACTAATCAATTCTATAATTTCAATTATTGTCTCACTAATTAAGTAGTTTCGTGTCACATTCAAGTCAGATATATGTATCTCATACTAGATACATGTATTATTGATATTAGATATATATACCAAATACATTTTTAAAATAAAAATACATAAAAAGAAAGGCAAGTGAGAGAGGGAGAGTGGCAAGTGAGATAGGATAGAGTCGAGCAAGAGAGTGAATATGTATCTTCAATACCATATACATTTTGAAATACAGATACATAGGATGAGAGGCAAGCGCGAAAAAAAGAGAGAGATTAACTAGATAAGTGAGAAAGTCAGTTTATCATCTCAAATACATGAATCACACTTGTATACAAAATATCTAGACAAAATACAGATAATTTTATCACATATATCTGAGATATATATGTCTAAATGCGCCATGTACATATATAAAAAGAAATAAATATGATACGGAAGATAATTTTCAAAACTAACTTGAAGGCGCGTATTTGTGTTGTTTCCTCATATAACTATTTCAATTATATGTGAAAAAAAAAAGGTTACTTGACAACTCTAGTAATAGCCATTTTATTGGGCCAACAAAAGAAGCTAACCTTTCAATATTATCCATATTGGCATGGCCTAGGGAGCCCTCATTGATAACGAGAGAACTACTCAAATATCCCTAAAAGGAGATGGTCTTGATAAAATGGCTCTAATAAGGGTGACTTTGCAAAAATATATATCCTTCACTCCTTTAAGAATATATTTTTGGACAAAATTGCTCGTCAGCTATAAGGACCCATTATTTTACCTTCGCAGACCTGCCTTATGGGCAAAGATTTCGTTATTTCACCTTCGTAGACTTGCCTTATGGGCAAGGATTACACTTTTTTTTTTCTTTCATTTTTTGTTAGTATTTTGTTTCTTTTGTTTTTTCTTCTATTTTTTCCTTTCTTTTCTTTTTTTTTTCTTATGTTTAATTTTTATTTTTTTTAATTATGGAACTATAAATAATATTTATTTTATATATTTTATATTTATTTTAAATAAAATAATTTCTAAATTCAAGTCAAGATTCAAGATAAATTTTTTTCATATTTATTATTTTCAATATATGAGGTTTGAAATTTCACAAGATACTTTATAACTCTTATTTTAGAGGAAATATTTGACATAAAAAAATTTAAAGAATAAGTCACGTCCCATGGACAAGAGTTGTCACAGTTTTTTGTATTTTAATTTTTGAGATGTTCTATAACTTTTGTCTTAGAGGTAAGACTTAGATAAAGAACTTTATGAATTTTATCTTATGAGCAAGACTTGACATTATTACATGGTCTATAACTCTTGTCTCTTGACCCAAGGACTTCCAATCAACAAGTTAAGACCCAAGAGCAAGGTTTGATACTATCACATTATGTCTTGATTTATTAGATGCTCTATAACTTTTGTCATAGGGACAAAACTTAGTCCAAGAACTTAACAACTTAAGCCCATGGGCAAAACTTGACAACTACATTGTGTTTTGATTTATCATATATATAATTTTTGCCTCTTAGTCCAAGGACTTCAAAACAACGAGTTAAGCTCCATGGGCAAGACTTGACAAATCACATTTTATTTTGATTTATGAGGTACTCCATAACAATTGCCCAAGAGGTTAAACTTGTTAGTCCAAGGACTTCTTAACAACAAGTCAAGCCTTATGGGCAAGATTTGGCATTACCACATTATGTATTGATTTATGAGATGTTCTATAATATTTGCCTTAAAGGAAAGACATAGATCAAGAATTTCACAAGTTACGCTCCATGGGCAAGACTTGATACTGTTGAATTGTATCTTGATTTATCATACGTTCTATAATTCTTGCCTCTTAGCCCAAGGATTTCAAAACAACACGTTAAACTCCATAGCGAAGACTTGATGATATCACATAGTATTTTAATTTATGAGACACTCTATAACTATTGCTCTAGAGGTAAGACTTGTTAGTCCTAACAAGAAGTTTATAAGCCCCACAGACAGGACTTAACATTGCTACATTATGAGAAGCAAAATATAATTTGATGATTTAATAGAATGGAAAAAAGATTAAAAAAATAGAAATAGACAAAAAGAAAAAAAAATAAGAGAAGAGAAAAAAAATAAAAAATAAAAAAAGAAAGAGAAAAAAATTACAAGTTAAAAAAAGGAAAAAGAAAAAAATGAAAAGTAAAAAAATAAAGAAAAAGAAAAAATAGAAGTTAAAAAAAAAGGAGAAAAAAAAGACAAAGAAACAAATGATTGAGAAAAACAATAAATAAAAAAAAATAAAGAAAGAGAAAAATAGAAATATTAAGAGGCAATTGAGCATAAAGAATTTTTTTAAAAATATTTAAAGTGTAGAGGGGCAAAAATGTCCTTGACTCAACTTAAAGTGAAAAAGTGTATTTTTGTAAGACTTCCCTGGACAAAAAATCAAGACCACTATATTTAGTGCGCATTCTGTGTAATTTTCTCATTGATAACTATCCACTTAATTTAGAAATTTTTACAGAAACACACTACTTATAATTTCATATTCTCTAAAAATCTCTATCGTCGTAAAATTATTTTAAAAATTCCTTCTTTTTTATACCTATTTCCAAATTATTGATACACGACTCTTCCCATTCCAATTAACTTTCTTACGCACTAAATTTACTCTTAAATTAGAGGCTATACTCCCGCATCAGTTTTATAACTACCTTTTTCCAAAAAAAATTCTCATTATTTTCGTATTCCAACAAAACTGAATAACTTCGTCCTTTTCATTTTTCTTCCCTATTACTTTCATTTTGTTTGATTTTGTAAGCTTCTTCATCTTCCTCTTCTTCGATTTTGTTGTTTCTATGTGTTACATATGGATTCTAATCGATCCTTTAGTATAGGTCTTCCTCAAGTTGAAGTTCTTGTATCAAGTAGCAAGAACTTTTAGATTTCCTTGTATCAAGTTCAACTTTATACATCCAATTTCTTTGTATCAAGTTGCAAACTTTCAGATTTTCTTGTTTCAAGTTCAACTTTATACTTCTAATTTTGTTGTAACAAGTTTGATTCATGTTATCAAAAAAAAATTTGTATCAAGTTTCATTGTATCAATTAGCAAACTTTCAGATTTTCTTGTATCAAGTTGAACTGTATACTTCTAATTTTCTTGTATCAAGTTTGATTATTTTTATCAATTTTTTAAAAATCAAATTTCATTGTATCAAGTTGCAAACTTTTAGATTCTACAGAGTGAAAACTATTTATGATACATGATCCCAAACTTATGCAGTTTACTTGATTATGTAGCATACTCAAATTGCAATCAATTGGCTCCTCTTTTCGACTTGGTATTCTCGCTAGTTTTTTTTTTGGAATAGATTGTACGAAATTGAATTTAAATTTTGAAACATCTTAATCTGGTAAGTTTTTTTTTTTGGATAGGTTGATTAGAATTTCATTAGTGTGATTTGTGAGATGGGAGAGGTTGATTAGAATTTCATTAGCGTGATTTGTTGGATTGAAAATTGATTTTACACTTTGTTTTCTTTTAAAACTCAACTGACAGCCAAAGTAATGTATCAATAGCTGTTTGTGGAATATATCTGAATGAGAGTTTTTTTTAGAAATTTTCGTAAAATAGAAAAAAATAGGGATAAATTGAAATTTTCTCCCTACACAATGAGATTTATGTAAGTTAATAAATGTGAAGATCACACAGTTGAGCGTCAACATGTATGCTTCATCACATTTAAGTTGCTTGGCCTGGTGGCTAAAATTTGAGTTTTCAAATCAAAGATTTTCGTTTTGAACTCCAGTAACAACAATTTTTTGGGGCTCCATTTCGTATTTTGCACTCTTTTATTTCAACTTTCTCTTAGGGTGTGTTTGGTATGGAGGAAAAATTTTTCCTGAAAAATGAGTTGATTTCTAACACATTTTCTCATGTTTGATTGATGAGTGAAATTTTTTTTCTATTGTTTGGTTAATGAACAAAAATATTTTTTTAGAAAAGTTTTTCTATTTTTAGCTAGAGAGTAGAAAAAAATTGTAGGAAAATAATTTCTAACATGAAAATATTTTCATAATTTGAATACTTTTTTAAAAATAAATATTTAAATTCTTTTTTGGGGGGCGGGGGGCGGATGGAGTAAAAAATTAAAATTTTTAAAATTTAAAATTTTTTTAAAAATATTTTTTTTAATTTTTTTTGTATGGGGTGGGGGATTGGGGAGCGGGGGTAGGGCTGGGGCCGAGATGAGGCCGGGTGCGGGTGGGAGGTCAAGTAAAAAATAAATTTTTTTAAAATTTGAATTTTGTAAAAATATTATTTTTTTTTGTATGGGGGGAGGGGAGGGAGGATTGGGTCGGATATGAATGGGTGAAAAAATTAAAAATTTCAAAATGTGAAATTTTTTAATTTTATTTTATTTTAAAAAAATAATAATATTTTTAGGGAGGGGGATCGCGGTATGGATGGGATAAAAAAATCAATTTGAAATTGGATAAAAGTTTTAGAAAATATTTTCCTTAATTTTTGGAAGGAAATCATTTTCCTTAAATTTGAGAAAAATGAGTTGATTTGAAAAAATATTTTTCAAAACATTTAATCTAACCAAACATGAGAAAATGAAAAAATATCTTCCTCTATACCAAACACACCCTTAATACATATGGACCCCATCACTTTCTTCTAAACATGTTATGTTTCTTCCAATTTATTTATCCCTCACAATTTTTCTTTCATTTTGTTCATATCATGTCAAACTAAAATTTTGAAATGTGAATTATTATTTTATTATATATTTAAAAATTATAAAACAATATTTAAAAATTATGAAAAAATATTATAAATCATATTAATTAACAATTTAAAATATGATGCTATGACACACAATTCTTAAAAATACATTATATATTTAAAAATTATATTAAATTTATAATAAATCATAATAATTAACAACTTAAGATATTTTATTATTTTTTTTGGTCAACTCAACTTAAGATATTCAATTATATATTTTTAAAATGACATTAAAAGTTCTATAGATTACAATAATTCACAACTTAAATATTTTTAAAAATATAAAAGATTTTAGTTGATTTGACATGATATTATAAATCCAATAATTAACAACTGCAAATGTTTTAAAATCATATAGTATATTTTCTTGACTCTTTTATTTCATATGTGTTGGTTATATCGGAACAGAAGAAGTAATATATATATATTATCAATCATAATAAATTAATGTTTAAAAATATTTACAATCATATAAAAAATTTCGTTCATTATGTTAATTTCATCTATGCCTCGTTAATTGGAACAAAAAAAATATCATATATTATTTGAAAATTCGTATAAAGTACTATAAATCACAGTAAATTAATAAGTATCAAAATTTTATTTGTGTATTATAAATCAAAGAGAGAAAATAACATATATTGAGTCTATGTTAGTAAGAACAGCTAATGACTAGTATAACTCTATTTACTTTTCCTTTTCAGCTTTTTTTTGGTATGTGTTTTATTGTATTTTTCAAATTTTATATCTTAATTCTCTGAAGAAAGATATACCTTTATTATAAATATAATCAAAATATTTTTAAGAATTTACACACAAATTAAATTAAAAAATACATTTAAAATGATGATTTTAACTTGGATATACACCTTAATAAAATTACAAACTCCTGCAACATAGGTGATTTACTATCTTAGTTCTTACCCTTAATCAAATGTTTTGATAATAAAACTCTATTTTATTAAATCAAGGATAACTTTAGAGGAGAAAATTCAATTCTTCTTAATTATATAAAATATTATTCTTTCCGATTACTTTTACTTGTCATGTTTCATTTTCATGAGAGTCAATATGACTACTTTTTGGAGCTAAAATTGAACTATGTTAATCATATAAATTTAAATTTTAGATATTTGAAAGTATACAAAAAAATACCATAAATTGTTACTTCATATTAATATGATTAAAAAAATTTAAAATATTAATCAAAATTTACATAATATGACTCTCTAAAATGAAAAATGACAAGGAAAAGTGAATAAAGAAAATACTTATTTTGAAATAAATCTTCAAAGATAAAAACATCATTTATATTCAAATGGAGGGGTAAAATCCAGAAATACAAAAATTATACAAATACAAAAAATTAATTGCCTCGTAAAAATTTTTATAAGAAAATTACACAACTCATATGCTTGCAATAAATAATGCATGATAGAAAGAAAAATAAAACTGATTTTGTCGTGTAACATTGCAGGACGAGCTAGGAAGCAAATTAAAAGAATTTCTTTTTGAAGGAATCTGCCAAATTCAAAGCAATTTGTTTATCCCTGGAGATGCAACATTTTAGTTGTTTGTCGCTTGAGCTCCAGCGCTTTGTTCATTTTGATCAGATGCAAACTCAATTGTTCATTTTTTATATTTTAGTTTCAAAAAAGTGATTCTTTTAACTCGAACTCGTGATTTTCTTATCAAGGAGAGGAGGAAGAGACCAAGGCTGGGCACAAAAAATACTCATTGAGATTATTGAAAATGATGTGAAATTAAGTTTGAATAGCATCCAACCAACGGAGTTAAGTAAAACTATATAGTTCTCACTCCTAACCAATATACATTAACATACGTTAGCTAATGAAATAGTAAATACAAAGAAAGTTGAATTGAGATATTATAAGCTAACTCGAAAGGAGAAAGATTGATAAACCTTTAACATTGTTATTTCAAAGAATCTATTGTAGCTCGTGATATGACTTTAGATTATTCCCTCTCCTCCCCCCCCCAACCAGGAGCGGACCTAGGGAGGGGTGAGGAGGTTCCTCGACGAAAAATTACACTATATATATAAGGTAAATTTTATTTATTTTCGTATATATATTAAACTTGAACCTATTAAATAATAAGTAAAGTCTAGCATAATGGTAAAATCCTTTTTAAATGAACCCTCATGCTCAAGGTTCGAATCCCACTTAAAACATTATTTTTTAGCTTTTCTTAATTATTCCTTTGAAAATTGTATTTTGTTAATTGATTTACACATTTATACTTTTATTATATTTCGAACCCCCGAGTTAAAATCTTGAATCTGTCACTGCCCCCAACCCCCCTCCTCATTGATTGATGGAAATATTTTTGTTCTATTGGAACAAAAGGATGTTGAGCTATAGGAAGAGAAATCGATTGTGCTCTAATTATTTGTGTTAAGAGAGGCCCCCGACTGTAATATAATAAGGATATACATGTAAGGTTCAGTCCATGAATTTAGAAAGATGTTTTATTTATCATGGGAAAAGGGTAAAAAAATGCCCTTATACTATCAGAAAGGAGTAAAAATACCCTCAATTTATACTTTGGGCCATTTATGCCCTTATACTATCAGAAAGGGTAAAAAATGCCCTGATACTAACGAAAAAGAGTCAAAAATGCCCTTGATTTATACTTTGGTCCAAAAATGCCCTTGTCAACGATACTTTGGTCCAAAATGCCCTTATTATTACCAAATGGGTCAGAAATACCCTTCTTTAAATTAATGTATATATATATATATATATATATATATGTATATATATAAAATTCTTTTTAAACATATTGTATTACTAATTAAAATATTATTTTTAAAGAATTCTTTTGTTATTTTATTTTTTTCAAATCACATTAACTAATAAGAATATAAGAAAATAATTGTTATCTTAATCTCATTTGATCAATTAAAATAGAATATCGTACCCCT
>JBCEWC010015112.1:0-13948 GCA_038996855.1 Solanum aculeatissimum
AAAACGTTACTGACAAATACGTTTATACTACTTTTGTAAAAAATTTAAAAAACGTATTATTTTAGTAAATTAGTTTAAATAATGGATTAGTTTGGTAAAAAATTCATAAATAGGGTCTCAGTGTAATAATGTAGAGACACAATTCAATAATATTCTTCTTCGATATTTCTCGCATGGTATCAAATCTTCTACGATCTTGGTAGAAAATCAAAAAAACTTTCGTTGCCGACAGGCGGCTAAGACCCATATGCCGCCTGTCTAGCTATTGTTTATGTTAACAATAGTATGGCCAATGGTAGATACATGAACCCCATATTCATGGGAAGAAAACTCAATGAGACAAGTCACCGTGCATCAATTTTCGATGATTTTCTTAGGTTGTTTTGTACTAACTCCATATCTGTCAATGTTTGTGTAATACCATGTCATCTTTTTGATGACTACTTTCTTATATCTAATTTGTATAACACCGTGTCATGTTTTCGGTGACTTCATTCTTATATCTAATTTGTGTAGCACCATGATTGTAAAAAAAATAATTTTGATTATACATTATAAAATATTTGAAAAGTTGGGATGGTATAATTTTTAAAAAATAACTAATCGAACCGTCCCATTGATACCCCTACTTAATGGAACTGTCTGAACCATTCAGATTCAGACCTCCACTGAATGCAAAAAAGGAGGCCTTAGTTGTAGTGAAACCTGTGGAGATGAATCTACTGCTCAGTTGATAGAATTTTGTGTTTCCTTAAGTAATGTATTGTAATCTCTCAGCTTCTGTGCATTTTAAGAGCTGTCTCTTAAGATCATGAGAACGCCCTCCTTGTCAACTTTTCGCGCTGGTTGTTTGTAATGTTCTATCGCTTTCTCTGCATCTCCCAGTCTTTCGAAATGAACGAAATTTTTAACTACTTAAACCAAAAATAGACGAAATCATTTAAAAAAAAGATATTTAACTATTCAAATTGTTGAACCTAAGGTATAGTCTTGCAAGACGATAATGTGCATTGTGATAAGAAGGGTCTAGCCGATGGCCTCTATGCATGCTACAACTGCCTCAATCATGCAGCCTAAACTCATCAATGTTGCACTCTTGTTGCTATTGTATCAATTGCGTTTTCTTGATTGTACAAATCCAGTGCCTCCTCAAGTTTCCCCTGTCTATACAACTCATTGCCTATGGACTTGAGCAGATCAGGGTCCAGTTTATTTACAGAGCTGCGAAATGTACTCCCTGGTTGATGACTTCTTACTGTTTCCCATCAAGACTTTGGCTTTCTTCTGGATAGTCGCCTTGTCACTTGAGGAATTTTGGTTTCGCTGCAGCCTCAAGTTTCCCAAGTGGCCTAATCGCGTAATATTGCCTGTTGAACTGTGATTCAACGTTCCATTCTCCTTGGATTTCCGATGACTAAAGCTTGTCATGTTCAATTCACATGAGCTTAGTGTTGGTTCTCTTGTAAGCTTTTGTATTGGCAAACGGAATATTCATAGAAAATGAAACTATAGCTATGGAGCATAATTAGACAAACTATAGCAAAGGAACATAATTAAGTTATTTCTCTTTTCTATTTATGAAATTTGCTCATTCTTTAATATTTTACGCACACACTTGCTTCATGCACTGTAGCACCTTGCCTTGGTGGGATAGGTGAGTGTCATCGCACCCAGATTTCGGATCATGATAAGAAGCAACTCAAGTGGCAAAGACAAGCAAAGTGGAATAGAACTAAAAGTCACAATTGCAACTTGAATAGTCAAAACATCAATTACTTTACCCAAGTTGTTAAATTAGTCATTACTATGTTAGAGGCACTCTTTTTGGTTCATTCAAGCATATTTGTAGAACAATTTGTATTTTCAATGAATGAAATTTAAGTGAAATTGCCTAAACTATCTTATTTGATTTATGAGTGTTTTCTATTTTATAGTGTTGTTTCAAGCCTACAAGATGAAAAATACGGGTTTATATTCCAAATAATAACCCTAAAGATTTCGAAAATTACTCAATGATCTTGAAAATAAGTGGTGTGAATTATTGATCCCGATTGTTCCATGGGAAAGCACTCAAGTTTCAAAGTCAAAATTGTTGCCTATGAAGCAACTTTGTTTTCCCTTTGAAGTTTTGATCACTCGTCTCCCGTGCATTCATGTAAACTACCCCTAACAGCTTGTTTGGATGGTGGTTTGCCGTAGTTTCATAATGTATCGTGTCGTATGGTATGGTATTGTATAGTACTGTACTGTACAACGTTTGGATAGACTGTATGTAATAATAATTTGTTGTTTGATTTGACTGTATGGTACTGTATCGTAACTTGAAAATTTACAAAAATATCCTTAATTATTATAAATATTAAATTTATCAATATTTTTTAATAAAACTTTTTAAAAAAATTAATACATAGAATCAAGCATGGAAACATACAAGCTAATATATATCCAATCCAAACAAAAAACACAAGAAAATAAAAAAAAAGTAAGAACTTTAAAAAAAACGAACCTTAAAATAGACTACAACGTGAAAGAAAAGACGGAAGTCAGAAAAGAAGTTTCAAAAGTTGATACGGAGGAAAATAAGTAATACAAAAGTAGCACATATATTAGAGTAAAGTTTAATAAATAATAAAGGATAAAAGATAAATTAGAGTTATTTAAATTTAAATAAGGGTATAATTGGAAAAAAAATAAGAGAACCATGGGATACCACCAAATTGGTGGTTTCAAAAAGTGAGAGTTTTCATGGTATACCACATAATTAATGAAACAATCAAAACAAACATAGTTCTTTTACTAACTATACCATATCATACCACCAAAAACCACCATCCAAACAAGCTGTAAAAGCCTGTGAAAATCAATCCATTTTTTTGTATATAGAAGGATAAAACCTAATAAGAGGCCCAAACCAAAGGCCCAAAATCACACTTTGATTTCTCAACACAAAACTAGCTAGAATGGAGGACGTATTACTATATGATAATATTTCACTCCTCATATATCAAAATAATAAAGAAGACTTTTTTCAAGTTCATGTCGAAGATAATTCTGAGACCTTCCTTTCAAATAGAAATTACATGTGGTAAGAGTAATGTCTTTGCGTGCCTTATAAAAAATTACCGAAAATTCTAAGTTTCAGCGTGCATTATGTCAATAGGTCCCATTATTTATTACTCTAGTTAAGAAATGTTGTCCTAATATATACTTCATGAAGCTAAAAATAGCACGCTGTGAAATAGAGGGAGTATCTCTTAAAATTAATTTGGTTTCTCAGTCAATATTTTCGTTCTTTAATTTTGTTTTTTGTTTTCCTTCTTGTTATTTATTAACCAAATTGAATTAATAAGGTGTTGTTTTGAATATGACTTAAATATGTTTGGATATATTTAAATAGTTAAATTTTTATTTTATGTAATAGATTGATATCATCTTATCTTATATTAGAAGTTTACTTAACTAAGTTTCATAATTTTTGAAATATTTTAAAAATTGATTCCATAAATCCTGAAAAATGTAATTTAATTTAATTTTTTTTTTAAAGAAAGAAAATCTCTTGATTTTTCAAAACAAAACTAATTATTCTTCATTAAATCACATTAAAAATTTGAAATGAATCAATAGGTTATTTTAGTTAAATGGTATTAAAGTTAAAAGACAGACATATATTGTCAACTCATTAAACAAGTTGAGCTAAGAGTATTAATTTTATTTTTTTAAAAAAAAATTGCAGCTGCCACACCATTAAATAGACACTGAAATTATATTTTCTTGAAATAATGGTCATAAAAGCTAACTTGACAAAGTTGAGTGATGACGGCGGTCCATATCCTTTTTATTTGATGTTTTTTGGACTAAATATCGAGATAAAGAAAGTAAATAAAAATTTTGAATCTAGTGATCTTAAATTAAAAATGCATATAATATTTTGAAATTAAATATATTTTGAATTTTGTAATCTTAAGTCACGTGAGATATTGGATTAAAGAGTAACTAAATATATAAAAATGACATTTTTGCACAAAAAGATTAAAAATAAAAAGTAAGACAAAACAAAGAGAGTTATCTTACTATTATATATACATTCTTTTCAATTTATGTATTCTTTTATTCATTTTGTTTAAACAAAAGTGCCATGTTTATATATATATATATATATATATATATATAAAGAATTTAGCTTTAAAATAGACATTTTATTAGGAATGGCAATAGGGTGGAACGGGGCAAGTTTAAAGCTATGCGGGATGAGGTAAGTGTAAAGTTATGTGGGGCGGGGTGGGTGCGGGATGGGTTGAAGTTTTTAAAATTAATGTGGGTTGGGTGCGGGGCAGGGCGGGGGTGGGTGCGGGATGGGTTGAAGTTTTTAAAATTAATGTGGGGTCGGTGCGGGGCAGGGCGGGTTGTGGGTTTAAAGAACCAAATAGGAATTCGAAGAAAATTAAATCTTTATAATTAGTAAAAATTAAAGATATAGACTTTTATATTAAACATTGACTTTAATTTTAATTTCTTTTCTAAAATTTAAACTAGACATATCCGGTAAATTGTTAATTGTTGAAATGTTAATAAGAAACTTTTAATTAACGATTAAGAAATAATTATTGAAATGTCTACTAGAAATTGTTAATTAGTTGTTAGAGATGTTAATTAGCAAAAAAAAAAAAATTAAAAATATGAATTTTATTTTTCATATAAAATTAAATTAAAAAATAAAAGAACTTAAAATTTATGCTGGGCAAATTTATGTCGGGCGGGGCTATATGGAGCGGGACAAGGCGGGTCGGGTTGAAAATAAAAAAATTGTCATGTAGAAAGGGACGAGGTAGTTTAAAGAATTTACGTATTGAGCTCAACGTACCCGCACCGGCTGACCCGCCCCATTACCATTCCTACATTTCATCCAATACCTTTTTCTAAAAATGACATGAGTTGATTATATTAAAACTACTCAAAGATATTCTTGATATGTTATGCACACATTTTTCTTCCATTCATGTTTCCATGAAACTTTTCTTGTATTCATTTTTTCTCATTTTCACACCTTACCCTCAAAGCTTCCTTTCAATGTAGACCCCATCAACCTCCCACCCCCACCCCCACTCCCACCCCTTTTGTAATTGCTTCATTTTTGGTGAATGAGTGGAAAACATAAATTGATCCAAGCTTTATAGCCTTATATGCCTCTCTTTTTAGAACCCTTCTCAAAGCCTTCTATTTTTATAGTCCTTGTCTCTTTATGATCCTTCTTTTCTCTCTTTTCTTTCATTCCAAAACCCTAATACAAGAACTTAGAGAAAATTCAAGAAAATATATGATCCAAGAACTCTTAAATCTCTACACTTTAAGCCACCAACATGTTTGATTTTTTCTTTTCTTTTCTAATCAAACATGTGTGAGAAAGTAACCTATATCTAGTGTGAGTGGTCCATGAATAAGAGGCAAAGGACAAGTTTGTTAACTCCTAACTTAAGGTAGGTGTAATCTTGTACATCTTTCAAGATTATAAGGTAGGTGTAATTTTCCCTCTTTGCTCACCTTTCTTCATATTCCTATCTTGATATAGAAGAATCCCATTTCTTATTTCTTTCTCACCTTTTATTTTATTTTTTCCTAATAGGAGATATGGATTCTTGTAATAGTGGTAGTGTACAATCTTCAAGTGATGATGATCAAGAATATGATTCACATCATGGGGCATCACCAATATTCTCAACTTTCTTGAATTCTTCAATCCATTTTGGTTCAATCTCATCAAGTCATGATCCATTATTGCCACAATTTCATTCTCAACAACTCCCTCTCTTTGATCCTCATGACACACAAAATTTCAACTCCAATCTCCAAGATTCAACAACTTCTCCATACAACAATGATCTTATTTGGCCTAGTAAAGACATTATAAGACCTAATATTAATAATTTCAACAACATTGGAAACTCAACTTCCTCAATATCACCAATTCCTCCTCCTCATCCTCATCATCAAGGTGATCCATACTATGACTCTACTTCAATACCAATAAACCCCTCCATTGTTCAACCTAATGTGGGGAAAAATCCAAGAAAAAGAAGCAGGGCATCGAGGCGTGCTCCTACCACTGTCCTTACTACTGACACTTCAAATTTTCGACAAATGGTTCAAGAATTTACTGGCATCCCAACAACTCCATTTACAGGCTACACTCGACGCTTTGATCTCTTCTCAACTGCTAGCTCAGCCATGAAGAGATCAACGCATTTGGATAATTGGGGTTATACTCTTAGGCCATCTACACAAAAGGTTCAAAATTCTCAATTTTTGAGTTGTTCTAGCATGACTAATCATGATACATTAATAGTCCCAACAAATAATAGCATAGTTGGTACTACAAATGCTTCCACATTTGATCAAACCAATAAGTTGTTTACTAGTACAATTCCTTCTAATTTGGATGAAATGGGGATGAGCCATCATGACCAAACTAGTGCAAATCTTGGTGGATTTGATCAATGTGGGACATTTGGTGGAGATCAAGAACAATCAAGAAAAGATAGGAACATTTCAAGATTATTGTTTGATGGGAATATATAGTGGTGATGGATATATATATATATATATATATATATTGAATTGTTAAGCTTCTTCAATATTAGAATTCAATCATCTTTATAAGATTTGATTGACACTAATTTATTTTATTAATCTTAGATTAATGTTATGGACAATGATTACTATGATTAAGTATGTGGAGAATTCATTCATGACTGTATTCATCTTGTTATTATGAGTTTAATTTCCTCAAGTAATATGGTGTTTTTGTTTAATTATATAGCATTGTTGGATATACACATGTTAATATGGCATGAATTGTACTAGTAGTACTTCTTTATAATGATTTACAAAAATTTAGGATGTGTTGGGTAGGAAAGCAAAATGTTTTCTTGCAAAAATATTTTCAGAAAAAACTTTACTCCCTCTATTCCATTTATGTGACACCCTTTCCTTTTTTGGTTCGTTTCAGAAAGAATGTCAGCTCACTCTAATTGAAAATAATTTAACTTTAAAATTTTCTTTTTGCTCTTAATGAAATGATTCTCAGTCACACAAATATCTAAATTTGATTTTAGACCACAAGTTTCAAGAATCTTTGTTTTTTTATTAAACATCGTGTCAAGTCAAACGGTGCCACATAAAATGAAATGAAGAGAGTATTTATTTTCTTGTAGTGTTTTTGGTATGTAGGTGCAAAATATTACTATTTTAAAGCATTTGTATATAATATATACAAATATTATGATCGATGAGAATGCAAGAGTAGGGGTGTGGGGCAGTGGCCGAGGATGGAGACTACATGAGTAGGCCGAAGAGGAAATGTGTTGGAGGATATATAGGAAAAATGCAATCAATACAAAATACAACGTATAGAATTTAACAAAATATTTTCATCTGCGGTGAACACATTACACCCCCTTAGAGTTGCATTATATTATCATCTTAGCTTGTTCTTGCTATCATCATTGAGGTAGTTACTATTGGTTTTAATTAATTGAGCAAGTATTGTTATTGTTAGGTTCCATTAATCATGAAACATATTTTGTCGTTTTATATGATCTCATAATGATGTTGGATTAACTCTCTAATTAAGAAATTTTTTAATACCTATAAAGTTATCTAATCATCAATTACACTTCAACCAATACTTAAATTTGAAACATAATTTTGTATATTTTAAACACAAACCACAACAATATTTAAATCTAAAACATGAAAACACTTTTTTCTTAAATAAAAATCCATCCTTTTATTCAATATTAGTGGCGAAAGTCCGTGTTAGCACAGATCCAATATAAATTATTTTTAGTCTCAATTTTATGTGATATCGATAGATTTTTCCTATATATTTTAGAAGATATTGTGAAATTATAATTGAAGCAGCTAAATAAATATTATGAAGTCGTTGAAGCAGACACGTCACTACGCAACTGCTTTGAAAAGATTAAATTAAAAAGCCTACAAATTATTTTTTATTGGGCCACCGAATGGTACTCAAGCAAGTAGTCAATATACATTATTTTTTAGTCTCAATTTATGCGACATCGATCGATTTTTTATATACATTTCAAAAATTATTATAAAATTATAATTGAACCAACTAAAAAAATACTATGAAGTAGTTGAAGTAGACATGTCAATACGCAACAGCCTTGAGAAGATCAAATTAAATTAAAATGCTCACGACATGTTTTTTTTATTGGCTCCACTTAATAAAGAAAAAAAAAACAGAATTTCTTATATATAAGTATTAATCCTAACACAATTTTGCAAAAGATGAGAAGATATTAGGGAATTTGAGTGGTTAAAATGAGTGTATTATAATTTGAGTTCAAAATATCAATGATGGTGAAATCTTGGGGAATGGGAGGGGGCAAAAAAGCAAAGGTAAAACAAAAAGAAGAAAGATATGATTAACCAATAGATTTATTTATCTGTGGAGATTTAATTTATACTCACTCCATTTTTAAAAAGATTATTAATTTTTTATTTTAATCTATTCAAAATAGAATGATTTTTTTTTTGTAATATTTTAATTTTAACTTTTTACATGATATATTTAAGATCACAAAATTAAATTAAAAATAATTTGATATATTTGACATAATTTTAATTTATAATCATAAAATTAATTTTTTTTATTTTAAATTTTATGTTAAATTAAATTAAATTATTATTTTTAAAACGGAGGGAGTAAAATGTTTTGAAAGGATGGTGTGAGATGTGAAACACTCTATTGAATCATGGTGGCCCCATTTTACAGAATAATAGTAATATGTTTTTTAGCAATTGTGATTATTGCTTCTTATTCTTATCTATTTCTATCACTTGTCTCCTTTGGCCAATTCTCACTCACCATGTGACAATTTATGTCCCTTCTATGTTCCCTAATTAAAAAGTTTGAAATCTATGCCACAATTGATGTTAAAAAAAAAGTTATAATTTATATTATATAGTTTAATTTGGATGAAATTTAATTAAGTAAAATATTGATAGTTTTGAAATTTATAATTTTTAAATATGATATTCTCTTTTATCTCATTTTATGTGGTACTGTTTGATTTAATATGGTATTTAAGAAAAAAAGATTTTTTAAATTTGTGGTCTAAAATCATCCATAAATATTTATGTGATTGAAAATCATTTTATTAAGAGTAAAAAAAAAATTAACTTAAAATTGTTTCTAATTCAAGTAAGGTAACATTTTTATTGGAATGAGCTAAAATGGAAAAGGTATCACATCAAATGAGACGAAAAGAGTAATATTTTTTAACTGATTTGTTATATGAATTTTAAAATTTATAGTCTTAAATTAATTATGTCATAACATTATGTGGTTCATGAATTCACATGTATCAAGTAGCTTTTGAATCCTAATAAATCTCATGAATATGTTATTGTGAACCAATGTCAATTATTATTGTATGTTAAAGTGAGATCGTTGCGGATCACATAAATTTTAATTTTTGTTTCATTTTTATTTGTGTGACTATAATTTTTTTTTTCATTGGATGTAAAAATGGAAATTTATACTTAGATGCTTTCAATATAGAAAAGTATCATTTGTTTTAGAACAGACTAATAAAAAGAATAGTGTCACCTAAACCGAAAAAAAAAAGAATGATACAATCTATAAATACTTGCAATTGATAAATTTATAAAATACTTTGGTAATGAATTTACTATTCTCCTTGTTTATTTTTATTTATTCAATATTAAATTGGTACACTTTTTAAGGAGCAATAAATAAATGATAATTTTATTATATTATCAGTTGAATATAATAAATTTAATGCATTAAAAAATATCTATAGTTACTAATAAAAATAAATTAAGAATTAAATAGCAATTTATCTCTTAATTTTTTAATATTAAATAAATAAAAATTTATTTTTAAGTATAATTAAAAACAATAAAGGATGACCAAGCTCTACATCTACTTTTACTTTTTAAAACTTCAAAAAATAAAAAAAAAAAGATAAAAACTTTACATGAGCATAGACATGATTATTTTCTTGAAAGGGCAATTGTAATAATGAAAAAGTTTTAAATAGAGTCTTTTCACGTAGTATTTGATTGGTCTTTAGTATTATGCATGATTGATATATATATTTAATCTTGTTAATATGAGCAGCGTCGAAATCAGGATTTATATAGAAAGAACTTAAAATATAAAAAATAATTATAATAAATTTAATATCATATACTATATATATATATATATATATATATATAATAATTTTAATTGTATAAAATAATATAATTTTTTATCAAAATTAAATTTTTTTAGTGTTACATAGCTTCGTATTTGAATATGAATTGTGGTGGTGTGATTTGAAATCCCTTTGCCTTTAATCAATTTTTCGAATTGGAGTTTTGAAGAATTAAAAATATTTTATTTGGCAAATTTGAATTTAATAAAATTTAATACGAATATCAGACATCAAATTAAAAAAAAAAAAAAAATATATATATATATATATATATATATATATATATATATATTTAAAAAAGAAATATATTAAATCGTGGTAGATCATAGCTAGGCGTCCGTGATTATGGGAAAGGCAAAGATGAATGCACCAAATTTTTTTTTATATTAAAAGAAGAATCTTCTACTATACAATTAAAAAAATTATTGCTAACTAATTAATTGTGAAGAAAAATCTTTAAAAAAATTATTTTCTAATTAACTGATACAGTCAAATCTCGTTATAATAGTATAATTTTTTTGTCTTTTTTTTTAGCATTAATGCTTTTTCTTTTTCATTTAAATTGGTTAACGAATATGATCATTCTTCTTGGTACACGAAATCACTAAATTACTTTTTTTTTTTTTCATATTTTAGTTTATACTAATAATTATTTTCGTCGTTTCAAAAATAATGATTTAATTTGATTTGATATGAGATTTAAGAAAATAAAATGGTTTTTCAATCTTGTAATCCTAAATTAAAATTATGTTAAATGCAGTGGCGGATCCAGGATTTTAACTCAGGGGTTCAAAATATAATAAAAGTATAAATGTGCAAATAAATCAACAAAATACAATTTCCAAAAGAATAATGAAGAGAAGCTAAAAAATACTTACTAATACTTTAAGTGGGATCTGAACTGTGAACATGAGAGTTCATTTAAAAAAAGATCTATCATTATGTTAAACTTTGTTTATTATTTTAGGAGGTTCAAGTTTAATATATATATGAAAAATATAAAAAATTTACCTTATATATACAGTGTAATTTTTTATGAGGGGGTTCAGATGAACTCCATCATCCCTTCCTAGGTCCACCCTTGAGTAAATGTATCAAAATATCTTTTTAATGATCTAAAATATACCACGTGAAAAACTTAAATTTAAAATTTTATAAAAAAATAAAATAAATCAATTTTTTTTTAAAAAGACCACAAAAAAGAAAGTCATTTTTAAAAATAAATAAAGTAATTAATAAGATGTAAATATCAAATATTAGTATGCATATATATAATAATAGCTCATACACCTAAATGTTTAGGTTGGGATGCCTTGGAGAGGGGGTATAGGGTCCCTCATGCTTCACCTTAGAACAAAACCAAAATAAAACTTCATTGTGCCATGTGAGCCCAAAAGTTGTTTAAAACTTATAAACATGTGGGATGGAGAAATAGAGTTTGGACCAACATCAATATTAGACTTATTATTATTATTTCAGCTGTCTCAATTTATGTGATATTTGTTAAATTTTAAGATTTAAATAAATTTATTTTTAATTATAATTTTTTTTTAAATTATTAATTATAATACTTTTTACGTAATTTATAATTACATAAATTTTATTTAAAAATTTTGAAGATCTCATGAGCAAATTTTCGATCAAATTTAAATTGTTTAGCTCTCGAAAAATATATTTCACATAAATTGAGACAGGGGAATTATTTCTCATTATAATTACTTTCTTTGTTCTAATCTAAGTGACTTGACTTGACTGAGTATGATGATTAAAAAAAGAAAATTTTGAATTTTATGATCTTCAATTAGTATTTTATATAATTTTTAAAATTTTGTGATCTTAAATTTTCTTCAAAATATTAAAATTAAAAACTTACTATAAAATTATAGAGTGAGATATTTTTTCACTTGGAAAAAATATTGAGAGGTTTATCATATTCTTTTCCTTCAATAAAATGTACCAGGAAGAATTAGTACTCCATTTTACTGTAATGGTTATGGCAAAAAGTTAATTAATTATACAAATATTTACTGTCACGTCAAAAGACATAGTAATTTTATTTTCAAATAAACTACTTAAATATGATTTTATTATACACATATATTTTACTAAGTTAATAAAAATATATTTCCTCAAATAATTTAAATTTTCAAATAAAATAATCACACACTTTAAGGTCCTTTTCTGTGAAGTCTCTATCTGCAGTCTATCATATCAATTTCTTGTTTGGCAGCTCTCAATGCATGTTTATTGATTAAAGTTGTGATTCCACCTTTGCCACATTTTGCAACTTGATATCTACCAATATTATGACCACAATATCATCAACCTAAAACTCTATACAATTGGTTGATTTTTTCAATATTATTGGTGGTCACAAACTTTCATTTTATTTTGTTTTTTCAAATGTTTGGTTTATTTTAATGGGATAACACAAGTCACTGAGAAAAATTATTTACACAAAAAATAACTTTTTTTTTAATTACGAAAAGTAGTCATCCGACTGACCTTTGACTATTTGTTATAGTTTTGGGCATTCAACCCTCGCTGCATAGTTTGTATAGTCAGTATATATTTGTAATGACCCGTTAGGTCATTTTGAGAATAAGTCCACACTTTTTCATAAAAGATCGTTTTCGTGAATTTTAAATTAAAATTTTTAGATTGTTTAGTAATTACGATTATTTAGTTAAGGAATAATTTTTAGATAATTAATTTAGTTAGTAGACTAAAGTGATAATTTAATTAATATCCTATATTATTTATCTCATATTTATTAAAAATAGATTAATATAATTTATCACTTTTAGTATATAAATAAATAAAAAGCTTTTAAAATTGAAAAAAAAAAACAAAAAAAAATATTATAAAGGGCTGCTAACGCAGCCCTATGTAAAAGAAAAAGGATTCAAGGAACAGACAGCCAATAACGACGCACGAACGACCACGCAGCGGAGAAAAAAATGTGGGGAAGAAAAAGAAAAGAAAAAGAGGAGAGAAAAATTATGATTTTCATCTTCAAATGTCAAGGTAATTATTGTCGTCCTTTCTAGTAAGTTTTTATAATATTATGAATAGAATTTTAGGGTAGAAACGTGTATAATTTATGAAAAATATAGTCTAGGGTTCTTAGAATAGAATCTTGATTTGGGGGTCGAATAACGATCCGTTTTAGCTTAAATTTGACATATAAGTTTATTTTATTATGAGTAAATATATTTTGAAAGAAATTTTCAGATTCAAATTCGGGGTTCGGGATGACTTTTTGACCCAATTTTTGAACCGAAAAATAAGTATAGGAATACTGGTGTCATTAGATTTGTATTCTTATGTAGATTATGTATTTGAATAAATTTTTTCCATCCGGAAGCATTATGAAAGACTCAAGTTTCGGAGTGATTATTCGATTAATTGAGGCAAGTGAATTTCTCGACTCTTATTAAGTATATAGATACACGTATTTTCCTTGTTGTTTGTGTTTAAAGTAATGAGACTTGGTGATAGATTGACTTGTGTTTGTTGAATAATATTGATGATGAAAAAAAGATAATAAAAGACAATTTGTTTATATATTAATATGTGATATGTCGAGTATGATATGAAAAGTTTATTGATTTATTGTTGATATGGTATCATGATTGTGTTGTTGTAAATTGTGCATTGTTAGAATAATGGTCATCTCTTCATTATTTATGTGAACATGT
>JBCEWC010015113.1:0-13947 GCA_038996855.1 Solanum aculeatissimum
CTAAAATTCGGGTGAGACCCATTTTCCACTCCATTTGACCCCCTAAACAAGAATATGAAGTCATATTTTCGAAAAATGAAATAGATTTTTAGATATAGCTAAAACAAGTTTTCGGTAACTTCCGAAGCACATCTTTAGGAAGTGTTTGGGTCGTTTCAGATGCGAGGAGTAACAAAGGGCTCATTTTATTGGTGGATTTTCACATGCTAAGTTTGATAGTGGCCGTTTCTAAGAAGGCCAAGGGTTGTCCAAAGGTGATCCTCAAATGTTTGACAAGGATTGGGTGCCTACTCCTAAGGTTCAAGGTTATGTTATGAAGAGTGGTGGTGATATTCTTCCTAAGTTCCCTAAGTGTGGAAGGAACCATGTTGGTGATTGCTTGGGAGGAATGGGTGCTTGCTATGGTTGTGGAAAGATAGGGCACAAGATCTTCGTGTATCCTAGCATTGCTAACAAAGGTATAGAAGGGTGTCCTCAAGGTCAAGTGGCCCAAAGAGGCCAAGTGCAATAAGGTTCCCAAGCTCAAGAATATTGTCCACGTGGGAATCAATTCTATGCTTTACATGGTAGGTAAGAGGTTGAGGAGTCTTTCGATGTGGTTACAAGTATATTAAGAGTCTTTGATCATGATATGTATGCTTTGCTTAACCCCATTGCTAACATGTCTTTTGTCACTTATTACCATTCCATAATGTTTAATGTATTTCCCGAGGTCTTATTAGAACCTTATTTTATTTTATACTCCTATTGGTGAATCGATCCTAACCAATAAAGTTTGTGGAAATTATCCCATGTCAGTCTTGGATAGAGTCTTCCTATGTGATCTTGTTGAACTTGACATGACTGATTTTAATGTTATTCTTGGTATAGATTGGTTGTATGCATATTATGCTTCATTGATTGTAGAAACCGTAGGGTCATATTCCAAATTTCTACTATGCCTATCCTTGAGTCGAAGGGGACAGATTTAGTGTTCAAGGGTAAGTTTGTCTCTTATGTAAAATCTATGAAAATAATTTATAAGAGGTGAATATATCATATTGTTCGAGTTGTGGATGTTGAGTCCGAGGTTCCTACTGTAAAACCCAACTCAAGAGAAGTATGAAAGTCTAATAAAAGAGTCCTGAAAATATTCTGAAGTACCATTGTTACGAAGGCGTTTACGAGTTATAGATTAAGTACAAGCCGTGTAGTGGTTCATGAACATTTCAAGTAGCTTAATTTTTAGGATCAACTTTATATGAAAGTTTTCATGGATCGTACAATATTTCACGAGTCATAAATGTTGTTACTAGAATGAGAGCCAAACTTGGTAAAATTGGGATTTTTCAGGAACTTGATCCACGACTTATCAAATGACCCATAGAATCTTCTATGAGCCATAGGTCATGTTGTGGATTTGTGAATTAGGGAACAGTATCTGAAAGTTCAAAAGTGGCATCAGACGAAACCTTTCTATGACCTATAGAATGGAGCACGACCTGTGAATGGGGTCTCGTCGTCCCTTCCGACAAGATTTTTATAAGGGACAAATTTGAAATTTCATATTATTTAAAGCCTAAACTATGCCATTTTACTCCTCAAATGACCCTTATCAACCTTTTCAACCCTATATTACTCATTCCCTTTCCATTCTAAAATATCCAAGTCCTAAAACTCTCTCAAGCCTCCTTCAAGAGCTCAAGCATGAAGAACCAAATTAGGGTTTTAGTTCTTCATCACCAAGCCAGATTTTTCTCCATTAAATCACTAAGGTATATGGGTTTGATTGTGGGGACCTTCCTTCCAACAAGTCCAACCATCTTCTTCTCCAACTACATGAAAGTAGTTTATGGACTCTTATATATGATGTCACTATTGTGCACCCCATGATGGTCTATTTTCATGTATTATACACATGGACCATTTTTAGATTTTCAAGTATTGATTGTTAAGCATGAATACCAATTGAAGGCATATTTCATGAGTTGATTCATGTGTATTGAAACTTTGCATGATGTAAACCATAAAAGATTGTGAATATGAGGTGGATTTCATGATACCTAGGATGGGGTTTTCTACTACAAGGTTTGTGAGTTGATTGAATATCTTCCAAATGAATTGATTTTACATTCTAAAGGTCTCAAACTCTTGAATTGCATGATTTTAAGTATATATGTATCTACCCACCATGATTGACTAAATTATCATGACAAAGATTCTCATATTGATAAAGTGTTAATGCATGAATTGTAAGACTTGCAAGACAAACATGATATGATAAATTATGGGCTCCTAAGCATGCATTGAACTTACATAAAATTTCTATGATTTATAAATAAGATATTGAGCCCTTATGTTATATTCCATCCTCTTGTGAATGAATGTCGTCTACATGAAGGGGTCAAGTATGATAAGTGTTTTACCCTCATCTAAAACTAATGCTCACTAGAATGGGTCAAGTATATTGCAAGTCCGACCCTCATGTGTTTAGCTATGCCACTAGAAGGGGTCAAGTTTATGAATGTTTTTACCCTCTAGTATAAGGTATATGCTCACTTGTAGGGGTCAAGTATATGAATGAGCTACTCTTATCATGTTGATATTTCTCCATGATATTCAAGTTAAGATTAAATTATGATTATGTCAAGTATTCCATGGGATTAAACTTAGCATCGAAAGAGACATAAGGTGGGGTCTCAACCCAAGGGGTCTTTATATAAAGTCTTGGTCTCTTAACTATGTGCCACCACAAGTTCATGTTATTTTCCCTAAAAGAGGGGTTTTACTAGTGTATCCAACTAGGTCATGCTACCCACTATGTGGGGTTAAGTTTGGTTTACCTTGGAAAGTAGAACATTCCTTTTCCGGTGGGGAGTTAAGCATCAAAATTCCAAGTAGTAGCTCGCTTGGTCTTATATGTGGGTTAAGGTCTCCTTCCACATATGTATGTTATGTTATGTGAGTTTGATTATCTACATGCATGTGCAAGTAAGGCTAATATTTTACATATTATATTGAGTTTGTGTCTATTGATCATGATTATGCATCTCGATTATCATGACTTACTTTCTTTGCTTGCATTGCACCCCGCATACTAGTAAATTTCAAGTACTAACACATACTTTTTGCCTACATGATCTAACCATGAAGGAACCAGAGCTTCTATATATCTTCCTCCACGTGGCTAGCTGGATTATTTGAAGATTGCTATTGGCGAGTCCTCCATTTCAAGAACAATATCCATTGTACTTTCATGATTTAATTAAGACTTGTATATTTTGGATACTTATCTTTTAGGGTGAGCCCGGAAGATGTCTTAGTCCCCGTTCTATTCATATTAGAGGTGTCATTGGATACAGAAAATATGTATATTTGGCTTGACTCACGCTATGCTTATTTGATCAAGCAAGATTTCCCTTAGTCCCTACTCCCTTCTATGTGATGATATTTGTTGATGAGATGATGGAAGTCCTAAGTCTCGATAACATCCCCATAACTTGAGTCCAAAATCCTGCTTCCCCTAGAATTATTTTTTACTTTCTTGATTGTTTTTTATGCTTCCGTAACAAAGGATGTGTAAATGATATGTTAAGAGGCTTGTTTGGGTTGCCTTCAAGTTTCCCAATCGCCATGTCACATCTACGCCCTATTCTTGGGTCGTGACAAGTTTTGTATTAGAGCACTTGCTTTATAAATGGTCCTCGAAAATCCAACACACAGCGTCGAGTAGAGTCTTATTCATGGATATGAAACGCGCCCTAACTATGACTAGGAGGCTATAAAACATTTTAGGAAATGATTCACTTCTTCATACTCTATGTCGTGCTATAGATTTAAACTAAGGTTTCCTTTTTCATAACGAATGCTCGTTTGATCTTTTAGCTCATTCCACCAAGGAGAATGCGACAAAAAGCTCCTACCCCCGAAGGGGATCCAACCTTTCTGGTTCCTCAACCTCCCCAAGAACAAGAAAGGCTCACGCACACCGAGTACCATAATGTGATTTCTATGTTTGCACAAGCCATGACCAATCAATTAAACCAAGGAGCCCAAGCTCCTCCTGCTCCCACCTCAGCTTCAAGAGTTATGGATTTTGCAAGAATGAACCCTTTGAAGTTCTATGTCTCTAAAACGGAAGAGTAACCCTAAGAATTCATTGATGAGATGTATAAATTTCTTACTATTATAGGGGGGGTGTTTGGAAGTTAAGGTGGAACTCGCGACCTATCAACTTAAGGACCTTGCAAAAATTTGGTTTCCTTAATGGAAGGGAGAGAGTGAGGACAATGATCCCATTCCCTGGGAGGAATTCAAGGCCACTTTCCTCAATCATTATTTTCCTATCGAATTGAGAGAGGCAAAGATGATGAAGTTCATGAATCCCAAAAAAGGCTCCATGAGTGTGAGGGAGTATTCCCTTAAGTTCAACAAGCTCTCAAAATATTCTCCTCATCTGGTTGCCGACTTAAGGGCAAGGATGAATAAATTTGTATCAGGGGTATCCGATTTAGTGAATGTAGAATGTTGCACCACCATACTTGTGAGTGATATGAACTTGTCTTGGCTCATGACATATGCCTATCAACTTTAAGGAGAAAAATGTAGGAAAAGAAAGAGTGGGGAGTCCAAGAGGGATCGGTATGATGGTTGCTTTCAAGGTGCTAAGGATGGTCACTTCCAATAAGGCTACAAATTTCAAGGACAAGGGTCCTCCAATTCCAAAAATCCAAGATTTGCTAATGATAGGGTTCCTAACCCTAAGGCTCAAGGGGGAAATAGTTGAATGACCTTTCCAAGGTGCTAAAAATATGAAAGGAATCATGGTGGAAAATGCTTGATGGATTTGAATGCTTGCTATGGGTGTGGAAAAGTGGGCCACAAGATTATTGATTGTACTTATGCTCAAAACAAGGTTAGAGATGGTTTTACTCAAGGGAAAGGTGATCATGGTTATAAAAGATCACAAGGTGGCCAACAAGGGGGTGCTCCAAATCATAATCAGTTTTATGCTCTTCAAGGAAGACAAGGAGTGGATGAGATACCCAATGTAGTTACTAGTTTGTTAAAGGTTTTTGATTATGATGTGTATGCTTTATTGGATCCGGGTGCAACAGTTTCTTTCATTACTCCTTTATTGCTAATAAGCTTCATGTGAGTTTTGAAAATTTATGTAAACCCTTTGAGGTGTTTACCCCTGTTGGTGAGTCCATTATTGTTAGAAGAGTCTATAGGGTTATCCCGTGTCTATATTGTGTAAAATCTTGCCTTGTGATTTCCTTAAACTTTGCATGGTATATTTTGACATCAATCTTAGGATGGATTGGTTACATGCATACTATGCTACCATTGATTGTAGGACTCATAAGGTCAAGTTTCAATCTCCTAATGAGCCCATATTTGAGTGGGAAGGTCATAATTTGGTGGTTACGGGCTGGATCATTTTATGTCTTAACGCCCAAAAATTGATTTCTAAGGGTTACATATACCCTCTTGTAAGGGATAGGAATGTTGAGTCTAAAGCCCCTCCCATTGAGTCGGTCCCGGTGGTCAATGAGTTCCTTGATGTCTTTCCTGATGAGCTTCTCGGTGTTCCTCTTAAAAGGGAAATAGATTTTGGTATAGACCTCCTCCCCGATACTCAACCCATTTCTATTCCCCCTTACCGTATGACTCTGATAGAGTTAAAGTAATTATAGGATCAAATGAAAGCTTTATTGGAGAAGGGATTCATAAGACCTAGTAAGTCACCTTGGGGTGCACCAGTGTTGTTTGTAAGAAAGAAGAACGGCTCCCGTAGAATATGCATCAACTACCGACAACTCAACAAGGTCACCATTAAGAACAAATATCCTTTGCCAAGGACAAATGACCTATTTGACCAACTACAAGGGTCTAGTCATTTTTTTGAGATTAATCTTCGGTCTGGATACCACCAATTGAGGGTGAGGGAGTGTGATGTTCCCAAAATGGCTTTTCAGACTAGATATGACACTTTGAATTTGTTGTGATGTCATTTGGCTTATGTAATGCACCGACGATATTTATGTATCTTATGAATAGGGTCTTAAAACCCTTTCTTGACATGTTTGTAGTGGTTTTCATAGATGACATTTTGATATATTCCCAAAGTGAGGGATAACATGTTAATCATTTGAGGATGGTGTTGCAAACTTTGAGGGATGAGAGATTACTTGCCAAATTTGATAAATTTGAGTTTTGGTTGAAATAAGTTGCATTCCTAGGGCATGTGGTGTTGGGTGATGGAATTAAGGTGGACCCTAAGAAGATGAAAGTGATAAGAAATTGGCCTAGACCCTTGACTCCAACGAATATTAGGAGTTTCATGGGCATGGCGGGATACTACCGGAGGTTTATGGATGGTTTTTCTTCAATCACTTCCCTTTTGACAAAATTGACATAAAATAAGGCAAAATTTGTTTGGACTGATAAATGTGAGAAGAGTTTTCAAACTTTGAAAGAAATGCTTACCTCCACTCCTATCTTAGCTCTACCAGAAGGGCTAGAAGGTTTGTGGTTTATTGTGATGCTTCAAGGGTTGGTTTGGAGTGTTTATTAACGCAAAGTGGCAAAGTCATAGACTACACTTTGAGACAACTAAAAGTGCATGAGCAAAATTATCCCACCCATGATCTTGAATTAGCGGCTGTGGTATTTGCTTTGAAAATGTGGTGTCATTATTTATATGGGGTACATGTGGATGTGTTCATCGACCACAAGAGTCTCCAATATGTGTTCACACAAAAGGATCTTAATTTGAGGTAAATAAAGTGGATGGAACTCCTCAAAGATTACAATATGAGTATGCATTACCATCCTGGCAAGGATAATAGTGTCCGATGCCCTAAGTACAGTGTCCATGGAGAGTATAACTCACATTGATGATGGCAAGAAGCAATTGGGTAAAGAAGTGCACCGGTTAACTAGGTTGGATATTAGGTTGAATGAACTTGAAAATGGGGGTGTGGTGGTTATTTACAGTTCTAAGTCTTCTTTGATTGAAGAGGTCAAATCCAAACAAGTCCTTTCTCTTAAGAGGGAGATAGTAACCTTAGATACCAAGGTAGGTTGTGTGTGCCGAATGTTGATGGATTGAGGGGAGTGATTTTGAAAAGGCACATAACACATCCTACTCTATTTATCCCGGATCCACAAAGATGTATAGAGACTTGAGGCAAGTTTATTGGTGGGGTGGTATGAAAAGAGATATTGCCAAGTTTGTAGATGGTTGTCACAATTTCCAACAAGTCAAGGCCGAACATCAACGGTCGGGAGGCCTAGCCCAAGACACATAGATTCCTACATAGAAATAGGAAAAGGTCAACAGTGATTTTCTGATTTCTTTGCCAAAAACTAGAAAGTACTTTGATTCTATTTGGGTTATTGTTGATAGAATGACAAAATTGGCTCATTTCTTATCGGTTAAGGCAACTTATGGTGCCGAAGATTATGCCAAGCTATATGTTCATGAGTTGGTCAGATTACATGGGGTGTCATTGTCTAGTATTTCAGATCCTAGTGCTCAATTTACTTCCCATTTTTGGAGATATTTCCAAAAGGATCTTGGTACCAAAGTTAAACTTAGCACGACCTTTCATCCTCAAATAGATGGTCAAGCTGAAAGGATAATTCAAACTCTTGAGGATATTCTTAGGGTTTGTGTTTTGGAGTTTAAGGGTGGTTGGGATGAACATCTTCCACTTATCGAGTTGGCTTACAACAATTGTTACCACTTTAGCATCAAAATGACTCTCTTTGAGGCTTTTTATGGTAGGCATTGTCGATTCTCGTTGGGTGGTTTTATATGAGGGAGATTGACTTGTTAGGTCCAAATTTCAGTTATGGAAGCTTTACAGAAGGTGGGGTTGATTAGATAGAGAATTAAAATGGCTCAAAGTAGGCAAAAGTCCTACTCTGATGTCAGAAGGAGAGAACTTGAGTATAGTGCTGATGATTGGATTTATTTGGAGGTCTCACCCATGAAGGGTGTGTTTTGGTTTGGTAACAAGGGAAAATTGATCCCAAGGTTTGTGCGACTTTGTAAGATTTTGAGGAGGGTTGGTAAGGTTGCCTATGGAGATGAGTATGTTCATCTGGTCTTCCATGTGTCCATGTTAAGGAAGTGTGTAGGTGACCTAAGTTATATAATGCCCTTGGATGTTGTGGGTGTGGTGGAATATAACTTGACTTATGAGGAAGTTCCGGTGGAAATATTTGATAGTCAAGTGAAGAGGTTAAGAAACAAAGATATTGCATCCGTCAAGGTTCTTTGGAGGAACCAACATGTAGAAAGTGCCACTTGGGAAGTCGAAGCCGATATGAAAAAGCGATATCCCTATCTCTTCCATTCTAATCAAGCTTGAGGTACTATAATCTCTCCTATTATAGTGCCTCTTTTCATTTTATGTCATTCTCATGTTATTTATGCATGGTTATGTGATTTTATGGTTGCATTGCAAATACAATTTAAGGCATGGTTTAAAATTTTAATGATGCACGTGTTGCATTGTTATATGTGGTGTGTTTGGCATATGGTTCATGTGTTCCATTCTTTAGAGCTTGCTTTAGCATATTCAAGGATAAATATTCCTAAGGGGGAGATATTCTAAGAACCAACCAAAGAGAAGTCTGAAAGTCCAAGAAAAGAGTCCTAAATATTTTCTGAAGTACCATTGCTACGAAGGGATTTATGAGTCACAAATTGAAGTACGAGACGTATAGTGGTTCGTGAACATTTCTAGTAGCTCAATTTTGAGGATCACATTTTTACAAAAGTTTTTGCGGGTAATATACTATTTCACGAGTCATAAATATTGTTCATAGAATGAGGGACAAACTTGGTGAAATTGGGGTTCTTTAGGAACTTGATCCATGACTTAACAGATGACCCTTAGAATCTTCTATGAGCCATAGGTCGTGTCATGGATTTGTGTGTCAGGGAACAGTCTCTAAAAGTTCAAAAATGGCATCAGACAAAACCCTTTTATGACCCGTAGCACTGCCGGTGAATGGGGTCTCGTGGTCCTTTCTAACATGATTTTTATAACGGGAAAATTCAACATTTCTTATTAATTAAAGCCTAAACTACATCGTTTTACCCCTTAAATGACCCTTATCAGCCTTTTCAACCCTAAATCACTCATTCCCTTTCCATTCTAAAATATCCAAGTCCCAAAACTCTCTGAAGCCTCCTTCAAGAGCTCAAGCAAGAAGGCCAAATTAGAGTTTCGGTTCTTCATCACAAAGCCAAATTTTTCTCCATTACATTACTAAGGTATGTGGGTTTGATTGTGGGGATCTTCCTTCCCACAAGTCCAACCATCTTCTTCTCCAACTACATAAAAGTATTTTATGGACTCTTACATATGATGTCACTATTATGAACCCCATGATGGTCTATTTTCATGCATTATACACATGGGTCATGTTTAGATTTTCAAATATTGATTGTTAATTATGAATATCAATTGAAGGCATATTTCATGAGTTGATTCATATCTATTGAAACTATGCATGATGTAAACTATGAAAGATTGTGAATATGAGGTGGATTTCATGATACCTAGGATGGAGTTTTCTACTACAAGGTTGGTGAGTTGATTGAATATCTTCCAAATGAATTGATTTTATATTCTCAATTTCTCAAACTCTTGAATTGCATAATTTTAAGTACATGGTTTATCTACCCACCATGCTTGACTAAATTATCATGACAAAGATTCTCATGTTGATAAAGCGTTGATGCATGAATTGCAAGACTTGCAAGACAAGCACGACATGATAAATTATGGGCTCCTTAGCATGCATTGAACTCATATAAGGTTCCTATGATTAGTAAGTAAGATGTTGAGATATTATGTTATATTCCACCCTCTTGTGAATGAATATTGTCTACATAAAGGGGTCAAGTATGATAAGTATTTTACCCTCATGTGCAACTAATGCTCACTAGAAGGGATCAAGTATATTGCTAGTCCTACCCTCATGTGTAAAGCTATGCCACTAGAAGGGGTCAAGTTTATGAATTCTTTTACCCTCAAGTGTAAGGTATACACTTACTTGTTGGGGTCAAATACATGAATGATCTACTCTTATCATGTTTCTATGTTTCTCCATGCTATTCATGTTAAGATAAGATTATGATTATGTCATGTATTCTATGGGATTAGACTTAGCACCGGAAGAGACTTAAGGTAGGGGCTCGACCCAAGGGGTTCTTATACAAAATCGTGGTCTCTTAACTTTGTGCCACCATAGGTTTATAATATTTTCCCTAAAAAAGGGTTTTTACTAGTGTATCCAACTAGGTCAAGCTACCTACTATGTTGGGTTAAGTTTGGTTTACCTTGGTAAGTAGACCATTCCTTTTCCGGTGGGGAGTTAAGCATTAGAATTCCATGTAGTAGCTCTCTTGGTCTTATATGTCAGTTAAGGTCTCCTCTCACATATAACTATTATGTTATGCGTGTTTCATTATCTCCATGTATGTGCAAGTAAGGCTAATATTTTACATATTATATTAAGCTTATGTCTATTGATCATGATTATGCATCTCGATTATCATGGCTTACTTACTTTGCCTGCATTGCAACCCACATACTAGTAAATTTCTAGTACTAACACATACTTTTTGCCTACATGATCTAACCATGTAGGAATCAGAGCTTCTATCCATCCTACTTTGCGTGGCTAGCCGAATTATTTGAAGATTACTATTGGTAAGTCCTCCATTTCAGGGACAATATCCATTGTACTTTCATGCTTTAATTAAGATTTGTATATTTTGGATACTTATATTTGAGGGTGAGCCCGGAAGATGTCTTGGCCCCCTTTCCATTCATATTATAGGTGTCATTGGATACAAAAAATATGTATATTTGTCTTGACTCACGTTATGCTTATTGATTAAGCAAGATTTCCCTTAGTCCCTACTCCCTTCTATGTGATGATATTTGTTGATGATATGATGGAAGTCCTAAGTCCCGACAACATTCCCATAGCTTGAGTCCAAAATCCTGCTTCCCTAAGAATTATTGTTACTTTCTTGATTTTGTGTTTGTGCTTCCTCAACCAAGGATGTTCATATAATATGTTAAGAGGCTTGTTTTGGTTGCCTTCAGGTTTCCCATTCGCCGTGTCACATCTACGCCCTAGGCTTGGGTCGTGACACCTACTCTTTATTTGGTACCTATAGTTAATGTATTTTCTGATGACTTGTCTAGTATTCCTCCCAAAAGAAAATCGATTTCAATATTGATGTTTTACCGGATAATCAACCTATATGTATACCTCCATATTGAATGGCCCCGATGGATTTAAAAGAATTGAAAGAATAATTAATGGACTTATGTGATAAAGGATTTATAAGGCCTAGTATGTCTCCATAAGGTGCTCCCATTTTATTTGTAAGAAAGAAGAATGGTTCACTTTGGATTTATGTGGATTATCTATAACTGAACAAAGTAAATATCAAAAATAAGTATTCACTTTCGAGGATTGATGACCTATTTGATCAACTACAAGTTGCAAGATACTTCTCAAAGATTGATCTTCGGTTCGAATATCACTAATTGAGGGTGAAGGAGGATGACATTCCAAAGATGACATTTAGAACTCAGTATGGTCATTTTGAATTTTTAGTTATGTAATTTGGACTAACAAATGCTCCCGCCACCTATATTGACTTGATGAATAGGATTTTCAAGCTATACTTGGAGGGATAGGCAACGTTTTTCCAATAGAAAATGTGTGTTTTGGCTAAGGGAGGTAGCTTTTTTTGGCCACATGATTTTAGGTGATGGTATTAGAGTTGATCCAAAGAAGACTGGGGCAGTAAAGAATTTGTCGAGACCATTATCTCTTTCTGATTTTACTAGCTTTTTAGGTTTGGCCCAATATTATAGAAGATTTGTTGAAGAGTTTTTTTTCTGTTTCCTTTCATTTGACTAAGTTGACCCAAAATAAAGTGAAATTTCAATAGTACGATGGTATGAGAAAAATGTTCAAACATTAAAAGATTGTCTTACTTCAACCTCTATTTTGACATTGCCCGAAGGTCTGAATGGTTTTGTTGTTTACAGTGATGCCTCACATATAGGCTTGAATTTTGTGTTGATGCAACATGGAAATATCATTGAAAATGCTTCAACGCAATTGAAGGCATGAAAGGAACTACCCAACCCATGATCTTGATTTATTGCCCATTGTATTTGCATTAAAGATTTGGCAATTTTACCTCTATGGGGTGCATGTTGATATATTCACCGACCATAAGAGCTTGTAATATGTGTTTAGCGAAAGGAATTTGAACCTAAGGCTACGAAGGTGGTTGGATATTCTAAATAATTATGACATAGGTGTGGTGTATCACTTCGTGAGGCTAATATTTTTGTTGATACACTTAGTAGAATGTCTATGGGCAGCGTTGTACTTATTAAGAACAAAATGAAAGAGTTAGTTACAGAAGTGCACCGTTTAGCTCATTTGCGTGTAAGGTTAGATAAGTAGTGGTATACTAGTATAAAATGAGGTGGAATCATCTTTGATAGCAGAAGTTAAAGAAAAGCAAGACATGGATTCTACTTCGGTAGAGTTTTAAAAGTTGGTGATCGATTAGAAGGTTAAGGTCTTCTCATAATGGAGAGATGGAGTACTTCATTACCAAGGGTGGTTACGTGTACCCAATGTAGATGGCCTAAGGGAAAAAATACTTGATAAGGCTCATAATTCTAAATATTTTACTCATCTAGGATCTATCAAAATGTATAGAGATTTGAGAGAAAAGCCCTATTATTACCATATGGAGCTATCTTATTCATCTGACATGCTCAATTCCATCATATATACCCTCTGTATCCATCTTTAGGAGAGCTAATGGTATAAATAATGACATAGCAAAGTATGTGATGAGGTGTTTAAATTGTTAACAAGTGAAAGTGAAACACCAAAAACCAGGTGATTTGACCTAATACATTGAGATACCTACATGAAAATGGGAGGAACTAAATATGGATTTTATTATGGATTTGCCAAAGACTAGGCAGAAATTTGACTCAATATGGGTGGTCGTTGATAGAATGACAAAAATAGTCTACTTTTTGTCGATGAAAACTTCTTATAGTACCAAAGAGTATACTAAGGTCTATATCCAAGAATCGGTAAGGTTGCATGGGGTACTGTTGTCCATAATATTGGATTGTAGTTCTCAATTTACTTTTCATTTTTGGAGGTCTTTCCAAAATGGCCTTGGCACGAAGGTGAAGCTAAGTACAACATTTCAGCCTCAAATTGATGGACAAACTAAAAGGATAATCGAAAACTTAGAAGATATTTTGAGGGCATGTGTGCTTGATCTAAAAAGTGGTTGGGATGACAACTTACCCCTTATTGAATTTACTTACAACAATAGTTTTCACTCCAGTATCAAGATGGTACTATTTGAAGCTTTGTATGGTAGATGAGTAGGTCACTCGTGGGATAGTATGAAGTTGGGGAGATGTCCTTGATTTGACCGAATTTGGTACTTGATGCCATGGAGAAGGTAAAGGTCATAAGGGAGAGGTTGAAGGCTGCCCAAAGTTATCAAAAGTCATATGTTGATTTTAGAAGAAGAGACCTTGAGTTTGATTAAGGTGGTTGGGTGTATTTTAAGGTTTCACCTATGAAAGGAGTAATATGTTTTGGAAAAAAGGAAACAATTAAGTCCTAGCTATGTGGGACCTTATAAAATTGTGAAACAAAGTAAGAAGGTGACTTATGAACTAGATTCTCCTATGATTCGTCTGGTGTTTCTTGTGTCAATGTTGAGACAATTCGTGGGTGATCGCAATTGTAACAACCCAAAAGTTTTTGAAATATACTTATGGTTGGGATTCTATGATGTACTACAAGCCATGTATGAGTTTTGGTGGCCACGGGTTGAGTTTAAGTGGCCGAATGCAAATTGGG
>JBCEWC010015114.1:0-13947 GCA_038996855.1 Solanum aculeatissimum
ACATTCTACCGGACGACGCTTGATTACTTGTTGAAGACTTGCTAGTGGTGAGCCCTTTTGTTCAAGGGCAATAGCCATCATCTATTCTAGCTTTTATGGTATGTTATCTATTCTATTATGTCTTGAGGGTGAGCCTCAAACTTGTCGGGGCCCTACTCATCTATGTAGAGGCATTGTTGGACAAATCTATACTTTTGTACGTTTGACTTGTATGTTAAACCCTTTGGTTATTATATTATGCTATTTGGCTTTGCTTATGATCATGTCTCTCTTATTATGCTTATGGGAACTTGGCTTATTAGTCTTGCTTATGTGAATTGTCATCCGTTATGACCGTGATGTGAATGTTGGGGATTTGAACGACTATGTGCTTAAGTGGAAAGTCCCATAATCCTGGTGTGCCCCATAGTGGGATCCTATTTCCCCTTGTCCTTAGAGATTATTGCTACGTGTTATGTGCAAGCATGCTTATCCCATTCCCGTTATTGTTCCTATAGCTTGAGTCCCTAGTCCCCAAATCCTTAGAACTTACGTGCTATGTGTTTAGCTTCCGCGCTTCTGAACCTATGATGTGTGTAATGATGCTATGATGGCTTAATCGAGGATCTTGGGGTCCTCTTTCGCCATGTCACATCTAAGCACCCTATCCGGGTCATGACAGAGATCAATTCTGAAACTCCTACTTTTGAGTCGGTTCTTCTTGTGAATGAATTCCCTGATGTCTTTCCCAAATACTTACCTGGTATTCCTCCTAAAAAAGAAGTACACTTTGGCATATATCTTCTCCCAAATACCTAACCCATCTCAATCCCTCCATATCAAATGGCCTTCGGCACTGTTGAAGGAATTAAAGGAATAGTTGAAAGACTTGTTGGAAAAGAATTTTATTAGGCCAATCATTTCACCATGGGGCGCTCTCGTGTTATTTGTCAGGAAGAAGGATAGATCATTTTTAATGTGTATAGACTACCAACAATTGAACAAGGTTACTATAAAGAACAAATATCCATTGTTGAGGATAAATTATTTATTTGACCAACTGCAAGGAGCTAGTCACTTCTGCAAAATCAATATCCTATCTGGCTATTTTTAATTGAAGGTAAGGGAGTATGATATTCCTAAGGCGGCATTTCAAATGAGGCATGATCACTTTGTGTTTATGGTTATGTCATTCTAGTTAACCATTGCTAGCGATGTTCATGGGCCTAATGAATAAAGTGTTCAAGCCTTATCTTGACACATTTATGGTGGTCTTCATAGATGACATTTTGACCTACTCCTATAGTGAGGAAAAGCATAGGAGTTATTTTAGGGTTGTGCTTCAAACCTTGAGGGATAAGCAATTATTTACAAATTTCAGTAAGTGTAAGTTCTAGTTAAAAAAGATGGCATTCCTCGGGCATGTGGTGTCCGGTTATAGGATTAAGGTTGATCCAAAGAAGACTGAAGCAATAAGAATTAGCCTAGACCATTGTCTCTTTCAATCATTAGAGCCTTTTTGGGTTTGGCCGGGTATTACCAAATGTGTTGACAGATTTTCATTTATTGCATCGCCCTTGACCAAGTTGACCCAAAAGAAGGTAAAGTTCTAATGGTCGGACGAATGTGAGAAAAGTTTCCAAACTATGAAAGATCTCCTTACACCCCCTATTTTGACACTATCAAAAGATTTGGATGGATTCGTGATTTATTGTGATGCTTCACATGTTGGTTTAGGGTGGGTCCTAATGCAAAATGCTAAGGTCATAACATATTCTTCGAAGTAGCTGAAGGTGCATGAACGAAATTATCCAACCTATGATCTTGAATTAGTGACTATGGTATTTACCATGAAAATTTAGTATCATTATCTTTACAAGGTACATGTCGATGTGTTTACCAATCACAAGAGTTTTCAATATGTGTTTGTAACACCTCTCATGCGACTCAAAATTCCCCTATGATGTATTTCTTGAATATCTTAAAATTCGTGCGTAATTTTGCAAATCTGACGTCGTATTATTTTTTTGGGGGGAAATTGTGTATGAAAAAAGTGGTCTTCGATTTTTAGATCACCTATATCGAAAAATAATTTTTCGGGTGATTGGGGCCTAAAAAAGAAGAGTGTGCAACTAATCCGCGTCACAAACTTGTTTCTCAATAGTACAAAAGTCTCCTAAACTCATTACTAGGCCAAAATAGGGAAAAATTGAACTTTGCGCAGAAATGACCTGTGCAAAACCCAATTCGCGTCGCCCTTGTGTTCCTCCACAGTGTAAATTTTTCCAAACTTTTTCAATTTCACTTGAGGGCAAGTGGGTCATAACCCAACACCCTTATTGTAACGACCTGACCTAGAATCCTAATCGCCACACTGCGAATGAGATACCCGAGGGCACCTCATCTAAGTCATCTCAAGCATCTTAAGCATTCATAGGCATTGAGTAAACACATTCACAGAAAACATGGGGGGATGAGGGATTATAGATCATTTGAACAATGAAGCAATATTAAAAAAAAGAAAGCAGTGGAAATAACTAACATATATTGTCCATAAGCATACCACTAGTACATAAGGGTGGAACCGACAATAGTCGGTTTGAAACAAATGGTAAAGATGTCCAAAAATAACAACATAGAGAGTACAAGTATCATAGGGACTATAAATATATCATCTAGAACAACGAAAAAATACAAGATGGAATAAAAAGTGGAAGAGTCCCGAATTAAGGGCTCACCATAACAAAAGTACTAGTCTGGAGAATCGACAACTAACCATGAGCTTGTGGAGGAGTGCCTGTCTTTACATGATTAAACCATGCAGGAAAAATATGCATTAGTACATTTGAATGTACTAAGTATGTGAGATGCAATGCAATGACATCATTTGAAAGTGTAATATAAGAGTACATATAAAATAGAAGATGCATAATGTAAATTTAAGCATACCCAAGGAATATGGCTCAACATGAATGAGAGTAAATACATAAGGGCTTATAAGTAAAACGATTAACATAGGAATCATAACTTGTGGGAGAAAGTCCTTACATTTAAGACCACGTGAGCTACTACATGAATCCAACATAACACCTATGTTGGCACGGGAGACCACTTGCTAGGTGGAACTCCATCAACTTTACATGCATCTTAGTAACATAAATGGCCTACATGGATCCACTAGCCTAGCCTTTAAGGTTTCCTATGGTGGCCTATAGTTAATGTGACAAAGAGTTGCTTCTAAGGTTCCCTTACCGAACCCCACTACGATGTCATATTCGGTGCTAAGTCATCCCACAGATTCTTTTAATCATAACTTAGAATTGTAAGTAATAATCATAATAGTAACTCAAACTTTATGAACCACCAAGTGAGTATTGTCCTTTCACCTTGAGGACCTATCTTAAACATCTTTAGGGCAATTGTCAACATGCTTTATATATTTGACAACTTAACTTTGAATCTAATCTTTAATGCCCCATCATCATCTTAAAACATTCATAGCTTTACATTGAAAACTAGGCGGTCTTTACTTTTAAATTGGAACAATCATAAATCACATGAAACATAAGGAAGATTTCTCTTTTAAAGGACCGTCGGAAATGCCCCAACCTTTTACCATCATCAATACCCATCATGGGGTTATCATCAATAGTCAAAACATGCATATATATATTTAGTAAAATGACCATGATGATATCATTTCGTAACTTATAACATCATAAAATCATCAAAACATGATAATGCTTCAGTGGAACTTAAAGGAAAGTATAATACTTAAAAATGGGAAACTTCATGGGTGGAAGAATACGCACAAATGAACTCACGTACCTTGAGAAAATCGGATAGAAATAAACTTGTAGGATTGGGAAGAAATGTGGAACCCTAGCCTTGACTTGAGAGCCTTTCCTTGCCTTAGAATTTTTAAAGTGAAGAAGTGAGGAATGAATGAGGGAAAACTAGGGCTTGAAGGCTTAAATAGGTCCCCTTTCCCATCCCCAAAATGACATAGTTTTAGAATAGAACTAATGGGAATGACCAAATGGACCTTTATTGAAAGCTGTTAGAATTGACTTACAGGACCCCGATTATGAGTCGTAAGTCATTCCACGGGTCGTAGGTCCCATTGCTTGATGACACATCTAAAAATCCTAAAAATTCAATTTTGCTGGACCCAGAACCATGAGACATCAAATGGGCCGTATAATATTTCACGGGTCGTTTGATAGCTCGTAGGTCACTTCCTCTTTTAAGTCTGAGGTCCCTCTAACGAAACCATATATGGGTCGTAAGTCATAGTATGATCTATAACTTAGTCCATGGGTTACCTCACACTTGGAAACTTTTCCCCTTCCTGAAGTCTCAGGTTCTACGGACCAACTTACGGGTCGTATGTGCACTTATGGGTTGTCAGTCACCCCGTAAACTAGGATTCAAATCAGATTTTATGATCAACTTTTCTGCACTTTGGGCTCTTAAACTAGGGGTCGTTACACTTATAGACGAGATTCTTCAATTGTTCTATCATATTTAGCCCTAATTCTCACTCAAACACTCTCAAAATCCTCACAAAAATTCCTTAATCAAGTTCTATATTCTCAAGGGATTTCATTAAAAAAGCAAGTCCTTCAAGTCTCATCAAGGCTCATTCATTTATTTCAAGGATTTAAGGTATGTGTGTCTTCCACCCATGGAGTCCCTAAACTATTTTCATTAAATTACATGATTTCAAAGACTAATTTCTTATGGGTACTTTCTATTATTACTTCTCTGCGTGAAATATGTTGGAAATTTATTGGATATTGGTCTATTAATGCATGAGCCCCTATCAAGAAATGAGATTATGATATGCTTACGATACCTAAGCTTTGTATGCTAAGATATCTTGAAAGAATAAAAAAGTTTATCATTTTTTGAATGGATTTCTTGATACCCAAATTGGGAGTTTTACTACAATGTTGGTGTGTTATTTTGAATGATTCTTAAATAACTTTATTTTTCTCCTCTCACGTCTTATAGTCTCAAATTGTATGATTTTAAACTCACATGCATATACCCACCATGTTTGACTAAAGTTATGTGACAAGTCTCTTATGTTGATGATATGATTATGGCAATTTATGCAAGATAAGTATGTTACGATGATTTGAGGGCTAATAAGCATGCTCTGAATTCATGAGAATTATATAAATTCCTCAGAACTGACACCCATAATAGTCAACACCTTCGCGAGCTCATCAGTGAACTCCCGGGCATCCTTATCAACATTTGAACCATTGAACTTCGGAGGATTCATCCGGGTGAAGTCCTTCACTCTAGAAGCTGGAGTGCCACCATTCATGGGATTAGTTGGCCAGGATTGATTTGCCACCACTTGGGCCAACATAGATACCATGTTCCAAAATTCAGCGTGGGTCACTTGTTCCTCCACAGGTTCATGAGGGGCCTGTTCCTCATTGACCAGAACCTATCTAGGGAGGGGAGCTCTTCTGGGAGGCATCTTCTAAAAGAGCGATAAAAATACCAGCATTAAGAAAGTCTCATAAACAATACACAACATAACATAAGGGGACAATAAAGTGAGAAAATTCCTAAAATGTCATCATAGCCTCTCGTTCATAGGTATGGAGCGCATCATACTCATGAACTAGACTCTAATTGACACGGCATGTTGGACTTCAAGGTTCATTTACAGTCTAGGGATCTGATACCATCTTTTGTCATGACCCGAGAGTAGGGCCTAGATGTGACATGGCGAAGGAGAACCCGAAAGTCCTTGATCAAGCCATCATAGCATCATCACACACATCATCGGTTTAAAAGCGCGTATAATAAACAATTAGCACATAAGTCTAGGGAATTCCAGGACTTTGGACTCAAGCTATGGGGGTAAGCAGAGTTAGGGACTTTGCACATAAGCACATTCCCAATCCAAACATATCATAATAGCATAAGCAGAAACGAAAGCTAATATAAAATACCATCACTTAACATAGATAGCCATATCATTACAAGTAACGCATAACACAACATACATTAGAGTTTGATATGTCCGACAATACCTCTACATAAGATACGATGGGGCCTCAACATATTTTGAGCTCACCCTCAAGTCATAAAGTAAAGGAACATAAAGTAAAAACAAGGTAGATGAAAGTGGGTGTTGCCCTTGGTATATAGGGCACACCACAAGTATTAGCTTCAAGAAATCTTGTTTAGCTGTCCAATGGGGGATGAAAGTCACCTTCGGTCCCTACATTGTTAGAGCATGTAGACAAAGAATATGGGTTAACACATAATAATACACTAAGTATGCGGGCATGCAATGCATATGAACATGAGCCTACCACAAGTTATATGACAAGGGCACATATATAGAAGGAGAATATAGGAAAGGATAGTATATCAATATGCTATGAAATCCATAATGCATAAAATGCCATAATGCTTATAGTATAGGGGGTGAGACCATAACCGATATCCAAACTCATATGAGCTACAACATGAACTTGACCGATGAGGCCTCCCATCAGATGAGAGAAGATTACTTGCCAAAGGTAACCTACACCACACTTTATGACCCAGTCATTTCAGTGTGATGGTCACCTTCTTTATGATCCGATCATTTTAGAAAGGATTTCCATAACATATCATATCATATCATAGCATACCTTACGAGACCACCCATTTTGGTTGCATAACCTATGTTGATACATAGTTGAGAGAAAGGAGTGGGACCCTTGGGGATAGCCCACTTACTACTCCAATCCCACTCGGTGCTAAGTCATCATCTCATAAGAATACGTATGCTTATACATGCCTTTAAAACGAAATGAAAACACTTGACATCATACCATGCATAATTAGGCTTAAAGGCCAAATCACTTGCTTCAAATTCATGCATACATGACTAAAAAGTCAACCCATTTCATAATCATACTTTATTGGGCTAAAAAGTCAAATACACTTTCATGTCAAACTTCATGCATAGGAGTACCCTCATACTTGCCAAATCATATTGGTGTAAACACCCATGATTGCTCAAAGATCCATATCATAGACATTTTGTAATCACATTCTTGTCATAACCCATACTTGTTAAAAATCATAGTCATAAACATATTTGGGACTTAGCCCACATCATATTCTTCTTGAAATCCATGTTCATGCATGCAAATGCCATGATTGATGATGAGAATAGCATGGGTAAATAGAATTCATAATTTAAATCTAAGTTAAGAAGAATTCATAAGAAATTCAAGGTTAAATCAACAATTAAATCTCAATTTAGCACCACCCATGCAAAAAGTAAAGAGTAAGAGGACATGCATACTTGTACCTTCCTTAAATAAAAGGAATTAATCAATTAAGGGCCTAATTCATCTTGAAATCATTAAATAAGAATAACCCACACTTCAATTTCACAAAATCATTCTTAACTTAAAAGAACCATTTCAAGAAAAATCATAATTCATCAAAATTTGAGAAAAGGATTTTAGGTCTTCATGGTTGAAAGAGAAACCATGAATCAAACTCATATACCTTGAATTTAACAAGAAGATTGAGAAGGTTCTGATGAAGGCTTGAGTTTTCCCCAATTCCAAGCTTGGTCTCCAATGGAATATGAGAGAAAATTGAGAGAATTTGAGAGAGGAATTGAGAGCTTTAATGAATTAAAATGAATTAGGGTTCAATTTAGGGGTTTTAGGAGAGTTTAGAAAGGCTAAAACGACCCTAGGAATAATTAAAATTATCATTTAACTATTAATGAAGTGGAGCAGATAACTGGAACAGTCGTTGATGAAAACACCCACACGGTCCGTGTAGTGGCTCATGAACCGTGAACCCTACCGTGTGGCTTCACTTGGTTCATGCCTTGGCTTGAAATCTCGGAGGAGTTTCTAGATCACTTCACGACAGGACCCACGGTCTGTGAAGCTGCACACAGACCGTACATTGGTTTGTGGAGCCTCATTTTGTCCGGAGTCCTGGCCCTGGGGGCTAGGCAGTCTCTGGATCACTCTACAAAGGACCCTCATGGACCGTGAGGCATCACACGGACCGGGAAGTGGTCCGTGGAGCTTTACTTGGTCTAACACCCTTGGAACTCACTGGATAAGTCCACGGAGGGGCTCACGGGTTGTGAGCCTCCACACGACCTGTGGTCCCTCCCATAAGGCAGTGCCTTTGTCATAAAACAACTTCTCTTTTTCCAAAACACTTCCGTGCATGGGCAGTGTCAGTAAAATGGTCATAACTTCCACATCCAAACTTCATATTGAGTGAAGCCAATTTAGTTGTGAAGATAACTCAAAGAGCTTCAATTTGATATGTCGTGGTCCACACAATTCATCTCGTGCCAAGAGATATGGCCATACAAAGTCAGTCCTTCCATACAGTTCTATACAAAACTCCACCAACACGATTCCTTTGAACACGACCACTTAAATAGAATCTATGATCATCACTAGTCAACCATAACAAGTTCAAAATGGACCTTGACCCACCAATATGAAGTTAAATTTTTTTGGGTTGTTACAACTAACACCCCTGCAACATACATGGAGTTGATAAACCGAGTGTTCTGGTCGTATTTAGATTCATTGTGATAGGCATCATTGATGACATCTTAGTTTACTAAGACCGAGGATAATCATGTGAAATATTTGTGGATTGTTCTCTAAAGGATTAGGGAGGAGAAAATATATTCTATGTTTTCCATGTGTGAGTTTTGGTTGAGTTCGTCGAATTCTAGGGACATGTGGTGTCCAAGGAGAGAATACGGATTGATCAATCAAATATTGAGGTCACTCGGGGTTGGACTAGGCCTACCTCAGCCGTAGAGATTCGTAGCTTTTTGGGTTTGGCTAGTTATTATCATCATTTTATGTAGGCCTCCTCTACTATTGTAGCTCTACTAACTAGGCTCACTCAGAAAAATGTTGTATTTCATTAGTCCAAAAAATGTGAAGAGAGCAAAAGCTCTAAGTTATTGTTGAATATTGATCCTATCTTTTGGCCCCTTAATGGAGGAGCTTGGTGTTGATACTTGAAGGTTATGTTCATGACATGAGAGTGATCAAAGTTTGTTGGCAAAAACCTCCTGCTAGTTTTGTAAAGTTAAATACAGATGCTAGTGCTCTTAACTGTCCTGGTAATATAGGAGTGGGAGGAATTTGTAGAAACCAGAATGGAGAACATATTTTTTCATTATTTTCCCCTATGGGGGTGGGTACCAATAACCAAGCAGAACTTGAAGCTATTTATTTTGGCATTTGGTGGTGTCTTTAGTTAGGCTATACAAAGGTTATTCTGGAGATGGACTCAGAGCTCTCTATAAACTGGATTAACTCACAAACCCAAAATTCTTGGCTTAATAGTCAGATTCTCTCTAAGATCCATAACATCACTACTCAAATTACTAACTTTTCAAATGTCAACACACTTATACAGAGACCAATTTTGTTGCTGACTGTCTATCCAAGTATAGTCACTCTATTACTTTTCCCATGCTATTTTTCTCTGATGTGCAACTTCTTAGAGAAGTCAGGGCTTATTATGTTCTCGATATGTTGGGTATGGTTAGTTTTCGAAGAAGCAAGCTGAGGAGAATTAAAAAGCCTCCTTGAAGTTGTTTCCTATTTTGATCCTGTTTCTTCTCGTAGGATATATCTAGACATAGTCATAGCTTATTAGAAGATTTAGGTTTTTCTTAGTGATAATTTGTAAAGGGGAGTGTCTCCCTTATTTATTACTTTCTAAGTAATTATTGTATCGAGAGGAGTACTCTCTTAGGTACTTAGTTGCTAGGTTTGCTTTTATGTTTAGTATTGGGGATAAGTTGGCCGACCTTAGAAGGCTATCCAACTTATGAACCACTATTGGGCGGAAGTAAGGTTTATTCCTCCCTATTTTATACTTTTGTTTTTTTTATCTATAATAAAGCTTGGGGGTGTGCAGCTCAACCCCTGACCATCTAAGAGAGTGAGGACCTCTTGGCATAGGTTTGTTCCCTATACAAAAATATTTCTCCTATCTTGACATTACCAGAGAAAGGTGTTGATTTCATGATTTTTATGATGCTTTGGGAGTGGGGTTAGGTGGAGTGTTGATATAGAAAGGAAAAGTGATTATCTATGCTTCGAGGTAGTTGAAGGACCATGATAAGAATTATCTCACTCATGATTTGGAGTTGGCGGTAGTGGTTTTTGCATTGAAGTTGTGGCATCACTATCTATATGGAGTCCATTGTGAGATCTTTACCAATTATCACAGCTTGCAGTATATTATCAACTAGAAGGATCTAAATTTGAGGCAAAGAAGGTGGATTGAGCTTCTGAAAAACAATGACTTGACTATTCTCTATCATTCGGGGAAAGCCAATGTAGTGGTTGATCCATTGAGTAGGAAGGCTTCCAGCATGAGAAGTCTTGCGGCTATTCGAGATGAGGAGCAACTTTTGGCTAGAGATGTTCAGACATTGGTCAATGGGTTGGTGAGATTATAGCTTTCAGATATGGGTGGGGTATTTGCTTTCATATAGACATGTTCATCTTTGATAAATCAAATTTGTGAGAGGTAGTTTGAATATAAGAACTTATGTATAATCCAAGACAAGGTGGCTAGAGGAGAAGCTAAGGAAGTAGTACTTAATCTTGATGGTGTTTTGAGGATTAGGAGTTGTATTTGTGTGCCCAAGGTTCATAATTTCATTAGATCGATTCTTAAGAAGGCTCACTACTCTAGGTATTTCATTCATCCAGGAGCAACAAAGATATTTCATGACTTGAGCCAGCACTACTAGTAGTATGGCATGATAAAGGATATATTGAAGTTTGTCGCTAGGTGTTTGACATGTCAGTAGGTCAAATGTGAGCATCTGTGACTAGGTGGTGAGTTACAGAGTATGCCCATTCCCAAGTGGAAGTGGGAATGCATTACTATAGATTTTTTGGTAGGTTTTTCTTCTACAGTTGGTGGCTTCGATTCCATATGGGTAGTAGTGGACTGATCAACTAAGTCCGCCTATTTTATTTTGATCAAGGTGAAGTACTCAACCGAGAGGTTAGCCCAGATCTACATTAGCCAAATTATGAGGCTTCATGGAGTTCATATTTCCATTATGTTAGACTTTTGTTCATTGTTTACATCCCACATTTGGAGGGCCTTATAGTATGGTTTGGGTACCCATTTGGCTATGAGTACAACTTTTCACTCTTAGACCGATGGACAGTTTGAGAGGACCATTTAGGTGTTGTAGAATGTTCTACGAGCACATGTCATTAACTTTGGCGCTTGATGGGATCAACACTTGGCCTTGGCAAAGTTTGCATACAATAATAATTACCATTCCAGCATTCAGATTGCTCCCTTTGAGGCTTTGTATGGATGGAGGTGTAGATTTGGATGGTTTAACTCAGTAGCGATGGAGAGAATGGGTAGAGATATATTGAGATAGGATCTAGAGTGGGTGTGATTGATTCAAAGTAGTTTGGTGATACCTCAGAGTCGCCAAAAGATCTATGCTGATAGGCAGGTTTGGCCTATGGTATTCATGGTGTATGATAGGGTATTGCTGAAGGTCTCACTCCTAAAGGGTGTTATGAGGTTCTGGAAGGAAGGGAAAGCTCAATCCGAGGTATATTAGTCATTTTGAAATTCTAGACAGAGTTGGAGAGGTATCCTACAGACTTGCCTTGCCACCTAGCCTATCTCCAGTCCATCCTATGATCCATGTCTCTATGTTTTGGCGTTAAATTCCAAATGAGTCTCATATGATTTCCATGGATTCAGTTAAGTTGAGCATGGATTTGACTTATGAGGAGCAGTCGGTGGCTATTTTAGACAAGCAGGTGAGGAAGTTGAAGACTAAGGAGATAGTTTAGTGATGGTCCAGTGGTGTCACAGGCTCGAGAGCGAGGCTACATGGGAGGTGGACATAGAATATGTGTGCCCGATACCCTCAACTTTTGGAGCCTTCAGGTATGTTCCTTATCTCATATTCAAGGGCGAACATTATTTTTAATAGTGGATGATGTAATGGCCTCGAAGGTCATTTTTTGGCATTCTCAACAAAATTTCCATTCTTCCCTTCTTGAAAGTTGCCTTGTGTCATTTCTAGTTGAGTCAAAAAGTCAAATTTTGAAAATTTTGTAAAATGTAGAATTTTGATAAAGAAAGAGCTTTTAAAGGTTTAAGGTTTCAAATTTTAAATTTTGCGATCATCTTGAGTTATGTGTATCAAAATACAATTTTGTTGATTCCATCAGCTCCGAAATAAAGAATATGATCTAAGAGAACTGACGGGACTAAATTTGGAGTTAAAATAAAGATTTTGGACCTAAAGCTGCATTTTCAATTGAATTTGAATCATAGTTTCACTTTGGTGAACATTCGGAGTTCGAAAGCTCAAATCAAAATTCTGACAGTTCCAGTGGTTCGAAAATGTTGGGATTTTATGGACATTGATTCTTGATAGAAAAGTGATGATTATGATCTCATTTCAAGTCCTTTTTCGAAATGATTTTCACCATTAGAATCCTTATCACTTGGAAAATATTTTCATGTAAAAATTTCTAGATTTCGAGAAGCTTTTTTGGTATGAGATTTTTGACCACTTTGCTCTTTTCATTTGATTTGCTTGATTTAGTGTCATTAGTTTTTTAATGTGATTGTGATGTTATATATGACTAGATTATGGTGATTTGGAGTATCATAGAAGGGGGAAAGGCTTGGATTTGACTTGATTGAGACTTTGATTAAGACAAGTGGGCTTTTAACCTTTTATTAAGTTTGATTGAACCTTGTATTATCCTATGTGAGTCGGATTGGCTGATTTGTGACATCAAATGGGCTAGAGTTAAAGTTTTATAGGCTTTGATCATGAAATTTCAAATTAGATAATTTAGATGCTGTAAACCATTTGTTTGTGGAATAATTATGACATTGTGAATACTTGAGAACTTGTATATTTTCTGATATTGACAATGAAACTATATTGATATTGAGGTTTGTATAGATATTGAGATTGTTATGATATTAAAATTGTATTGTGATTATTCGGTATTAATTGATGAATGAATTATTCCTGTGGACATGTTGCATATTCTCACTTATGGAAATGATTATTTATTTTATGATGATATGTGTTGCTTGATGTTCCATTGATGATGAAAATCCAAAGGGAAATGGTCCCGGCTAGAAAAAAAGAAAAGAAAGAAAAAAATCAAAAGTTGAAGAAAAATAGTTTCAGCTAGATATGAAAATAAATGTCTAAGAGAAATAGTTCTTGTGTATATATGGTCCATATGAGGCCTCCATGGGTTTCTGTCTTAGGTTATCAGTGAATGTGCATCATAGGATAGACATGCATCATGATTACTTGACATTGCATGACATTATTTATATTTTATAGCATTTACTCCATTTCACATCATTATTTCCTGAAGTTGTTATATGTACCATGTGTGATGTGTTGAATGCATTGAACCTTGTACATTGTTGATATTGTACCATTGAAAGATCATAATATAAGATGATAACTTGAGCCTTATACATTGTCAAGACTAGACTTTGTGGATACTATGTTATGAAACTAAAATTGCTTATGTTATTGATAGACTACAATATTTTTTGACTTTGGGAATTAGTTTAATACTCCTGTATATTATTCTATAATATGTGTATTGTCACGACCCGGATAGGGGGCCTAGATGTGACATGGCAAAAGAGGACCCGAATACCCTCGATCAAGCCATCAAAGCATCATTACACTCATCATCGGTTAGGAAACGCAGAAGCTAAAACATGTAGCACATAAGCTCTAAGGGTTTAGGGGCTTGTGACTCAAGCTATGGGGGCAATTCAGGAATGGGAGGAACATGCTTGCACATAACACATGATCATACATCATACTCAACATTCAAGCCATAAACTTAACATGATAACATAAGCCAAAATCATAACATGAGA
>JBCEWC010015115.1:0-13946 GCA_038996855.1 Solanum aculeatissimum
GCTATGATGGCTTGATCGAGGGTCTTCGGGTCCTCTTTCGCCATGTCACATCTAGGCCCCCTTTCCGGGTCGTGACAAGGACTCAGGCTATGGGGGCATACCAGGTTAGGGGACTTTCCACATAAGCACATTCCCAACATTCACAAGCTCAATACATAATCTTAGTGTAAACAGAACGTCATTCTCATAATCAAATCTCAATAGTCATAGTATCTCAACAAAGCATAATACAACGTGCAAGAGTTTAACATGTCCAACATAGACTCTACATAGGATAGAGCGAGGCCTCGACATAATCCGGGCTCACCCTCATGTCATAAAGAAAGGAGAGTAAACAATACAACAAAGATAGAAAATAACTATTGCCCTTGAACAAAAGGAGTCAACACAAGCAAATAGCTTCAAGATGTCACTCATCGTCCAACGGGAGATAGAGGTCATCACCGGTCCCTACATGATTAGAACATGTAGACAAGAGTATGGGTTAGCACATAATATGCACTAAGTATGTGGGCACTCAATGCGTATGACATAATAGTAGGATAAAGCAAGATGACAAGGGGACAAGTGATACGAAAGGAATGCACATAGTAAAATAATGAGTATATCATAATAATATGCCATGCCATTATGCATGTAATGCAACCTATGAATCATATTATAGCAGGGATGTGACCTCAAACGACAACGGAGGGAACCCGAGCAAGCTACTACTTGGTTTTGGACTACTTTCCAGGTAGATCCCTAGTCACCTTTCAACAAGGGGAAATGTAACAAGTCATCCCATCTAGGGAGAAATCCCATGTTGGTACATGGTTTGATGGAAAGGAGTATGGACCCTTGGAGCTAGTCCACCCAAACTCCAATCCCTCGGTGCTAAGCCTCATCCTGTGGGAATACATATATATACATGCAAGCCTTTCAAACGGAGTGTTGACATCCTTTTAAAAACCATGCATCATTAAGCCAATCACATCATTATCAAATCAATAGCCATACCTAGGCTCAAAAGCCAACCAGAATTTCCAAAACCATTTCCATATCCATGCAATAGGAGTAGCTCATCTACATAGCTTATCATATCAAGCCTTCATAACATATCAAAATGGTGCAAGCACCCAAAATACTCAAAGAGCCATAACAAGAGACTAGGTGATCACAAGTCTTAACATATCATATCATAACAAGAGGGCAATGCCCTTAACAAGAATTTCATCATAATCATACTTCAATGCATATCCCATGAATGAGGAATTAAGTGCATGGGTAATGGAGTTTCAAACATTAAACCATAATTCAATAGGTAATTCAACATAATTCATGAGAAAATCCCAAGTTTTAAACATAATGCAATTTACCAATGCATATTAAACCATCAAAGGGACATGCACATTAGACCTTCAAGAGTTTCCATGCTAATAAGGAATTTCAAACTTAAACTGACATTAAATCACCTAATTTCTACAGTTCACAACTCAATTCAATTAAATACATTAAAATTCAAAGAACCCATAATTAAAGAAATCTTAAATTCATAAATTAAAGAGAAGGGTTCTTGGGCGTTCATGGATGAAAGGGAATTCATGAATCAATCCCACATACCTTGAGAGTAGCCAAGGAAATTGGATGATTTTCCCCAAATTTCATCACGCTTTCATCAATGGAGGTCAAGAGGATTGAGAGAATTTTTGTTAGGCTTGAGGAGTGATAGAATGAACTAGAGGGGATTAGGGTTTTATTTAGGGGTGTTAGCAGACCTTAGAAAGGCTAAAAGGGGCATAGGATTAAACCAAATTATGAATTAACCATTGATGAAACGGACTAGATCACAGAAAACAGTGCCTCATGGAAGCTGCCCAGGTGTCATCCAGAGGCTCACAAACCGTGAGCCTGTCCGTGAGACCTCACTTGGTCTCGGCTTCAGCTTGAAATCTCGGGGGACTTTCTGGACCAACTCACGAGGGGCCTTATGGACCATGTATCTTCACACGTACCATGGAGTATCACTTGTTCAGGAGTCCAGCCTCGAACCTTGGCCAACTCTCTAGATCACTTCACGGGAGCCCCTCACGGGCCGTAAAGGCTCACACGGACCGTGAAGTAGTCCGTGGAGTTCCACTTCGTTAAGGGCTTGGTCCCACCTCCAAGGGAGCCCAGTGGATCAACCCACAGGACACACCATAGACCGTGAACCACCAAACGGTCCGTGGTCCCTCACTTCGACTCCATCCTGACTCCTTTTCTAGCATACTTCTGAATACAGACAGTCTCACTGTAAGGGTCATAACTTCCACATCCGAACTCCAAATTGAGTGAAACCAGTTGTGTTGCGAAGATAACTCAAAGAGCTTCGATTTGATATATAACATTTCACATAGTTCATCTCCTACCAAGCGATTGGATTTTCATATTCCATTCTATCTAACCGACCTTACAATCTTTCACCAAAACCATTATTTTGAATCCGACCACTTAAATGTAACCCATGACTACATAAATTCAACCATGACGAGTTCAGCACCAACCTCGACAAACCATTATGAAGTTCAAAATTTTTTGGGTCGTTACATCATCTCTTCTTTAGGAACATTCGTCCTCATATGGGCTAAAACCACGACTTAAGAACATCAAGCAAACAAGAGATATTTTTAACCACAAGTCATAATGGATCATGCATCATTTCAAAAGTTATTCAAAACTCATGTAAAAACATCATTTAAATCATTTTGTGCTCATGTATGCATGCAATGTCATGAAACTCGAGAAGCAAAGAATTAGGACCATAAAAGGGATAGAACCTAGTACCTTAGGCTTGAGTAGATTGGAAAAGATAGGGATATCGCTCCATCATGCCCAACTCTGCTTCCTACGTCCCACTCTCCACGTCTTGGTTCCTCCAAAACACCTTGACCGAAGCTACCTCCTTGTCGCAAAGCTGCTTCACTTGTCTATCCAAGATTTCAACCAACACCTCTTCATAGGTCAAATTCTCCTCAACCGTCGCACCCTTAAAAGGTGTAATTGCCTTAGGGTCACCAATTAACTTTCTTAACATGGACACATGGAATACCGAATGAATGGAGCTCATGTCCAAAGGCAAATCCAACCTATAAGCCATATTGCCAATCCGCTCCACAATCTCATAAGGTCTGACGTACTGGGGGCTCAACTTGCCCTTCTTTCCAAAACGCATAATGCCTTTCATGGGGGACACTTTCACATACACCCAATCACCAATATGAAATTCAAGATCCCTATTTCTAACATTTGAATAAGACTTTATGAGACTTTGAGCCATCTTCAATCTCTCCCTAATAAACTTCACTTTCTCAATGGCATCAACAACTAAATCCGGGCCTAACAAGGCCGCCTTACCTATTTCAAACCAACCAACCGGAGATCTACACCTCCTACCATATAAAGCTTTAAATGGAGCCATACCGATTCTAGCATGGAAGCTATTGTTGTAGGCAAACTCGATGAGAGGTAGATGATCATCCAAATTTCCTTTGAATTCCAACACACAAGCCCTCAACATATCCTCCAAGGTTTGAATCATCCTTTCGGCTTGTCCATCGGTTTGAGGATGGAATGCGGTGCTCGACATGACCTTAGTACCAAGTCCCTTTTGAAATGACTTTCAAAAATGAGAAGTAAATTGAGTACCACGATCTGATATAATAGAACTCGGTATATCATTCAATCTCACCAACTCCAAAATATACGCCTTGGCATACTCCTCGACACCATAGGTAGTCTAAACCGATAAGAAGTGAGCCGACTTGGTCATCCTATCAACCACAACCCATATAGAATCGAATTGTCTCCGAGTATGGGGTAACCCAACCAAAAAATCCATGTTCACATATTCCCACTTCCAAGTAGGAATTTCGATATCTTGGGTCAAACCGCCGGGCCTTTGATGTTCCACCTTTACTTATTGGTAATTAGGACATTCTGACATGAACTTGGCTATGTCCTTCTTCATTTCGTGCCACCAATACAACTCTCTCAAATCTCGGTGCATTTTGGTAGATCTCAGATGAATAGAATATTGAGAATTATGAGTCTCTTTCATGATCACCTCCTTTAGGCCATCAACATTCGGAACACACAATCGGCCTTGGTATCGTAACACACCTTCTCCCTCTTGGGAGAAAACCTCAATCTTTCCTTCGGAAACCAATATCGTCAATTCAACTAAGGAGGGATCTAAGTCTTGTTTTGCATTAACATCAACCGCTATTGATGACTCAGACCCGCCTTGAACAAAAATTTCACCATTGTCGGATTCGGCCAACCTTACACCCAACCTAGCCAAACGATGCACATCTTTCACCAACTCCTTTTTCCCTTCATCCACATGTGATACACTTCCCATGGAGAGCCTACTAAGGATGTCCGCCATAACATTAGCCCTATTGGGATGATAAAGAACACTCATATCATAATCCTTGAGAAGTTCCAACCATCACCTTTGTCTTGAATTAAGGCCTCTTTGGGTAAACACATATTGCAAACTCTTGTGATCGGTGAAGACATCCACATGCACCCCATACAAATAATGTCTCCAAAGTTTCAAAGCAAACACCACCGCCGCCAACTCAAGATCATGAGTCAGATAAGTTTGCTCATGCACATTCAATTACCGAGATGCATAAGCTATCACCTTACCATGTTGCATAAGTACACAACCCAAACCAATACGTGACACATCATAATATACCAAAAACCCATCTGACCCATTTGACAAGGTCAAAATCAGGGCCGATGTAAGTCGATCCTTCAAGGTTTGGAAACTTTTCTCACACTCATTTGACCATACAAATTTAGCCTTCTTTTGAGTTAACTTAGTCAATGGAGATGATATAGAGGAAAAACCTACAAGAAACCTTCTATAATAACCGGCTAACCCAAGAAAACTTTGAATATTCGAAGGAGTCAACGGTCTAGGCCAATTTCTTCACCACTTCAGTTTTCTTAGGGTCAACCTTGATGCCATTGCCGGACACCACATGACCAAGGAAAGAAACTTCTCCCAACCAAAATTCACATTTACTAAATTTGGCATACAATTGCTTCTCTCTCAACGTTTGAAGCACCAATCTCAAGTGATCCATATGCTCTCGCTCATTTCGGGAGTAAATCAAGATATCATCAATGAAGACCACTACAAAATTATCAAGGAATTACTTGAACACCCAATTCATAAGATCCATAAACACCGTCAGAGTATTGTTAAACCCAAACGACATCACCACAAACTCAAAGTGACCATAACGAGTCCGAAAGGCCATCTTGGGGATGTCACACTCCCTCACCTTCAATTGGTGATAACCCGAACGAAGGTCTATTTTAGATAAATGAGTTGCTTCTTGAAGTTGATTGAAAAAATTATCAATTCTAGGTAACGGGTACCTATTCTTAACGGTCACCTTATTCAATTGTCGATAGTCAATACACATTCGGAGAGACCCATCTTTCTTTCTCACAAACAATATGGGAGGACCCCAAGGTGGGATGCTCAGCCTAATATAACCCTTTTCATGAAAATCTTTCATCTAATCTTTCAATTCCTTCAACTCCACCGGGGCCATACGATAAGGAGGGAAAGAAATAGGTTGAGTATCCAAAAAGAGATCTATACCAAAATCCACTTCTCTATCAGGAGGAATACTGGACAAGTCCTCGAGAAACACATTGGGAAACTCATTAACCACCAGAATCGATTCAAGCTTAGGTGACTCACCCTCCATATCTCTAAACCTTACAATGTGATAAGTTCACCCCTTAAAAATCATCTTCCGGGCTTTGATATAGGAAATAAACCGAACCTTAACCACAGAATCACTACCCTTCTACCCCAACACAGGTTCATTAGGAACATGGAACTTAACTTGCCTAGTTCTATAATTAACCGAGGCATATGATGCATGCAACCAATCCATCCCAAGAATAACATAAAAGTCATACATTTCAAGTTCTACAAGGTCACCGAGGAACACTTTATGCATCACAGAGACCGGACAACCACGATATACTTTTCGAGCAATAATAGATTCACCCATGGGAGTATACACCGAATAAGGTTCCCTTAGAGTTTTGGGAATCAAACAAAATTTAATAGCCAATAGAGAAGTCACAAAAGATAAATTTGCACCCGAATCATATAAAGCATAAGCATCAAAATCAAAGATTTTTAACATACCAGTCACGACGTCTGGAGCTTCCTCCACCTCTTGCCGGGCATAGAGAGCATAAAATTGGTTTTTTCTAGGAGCACCACCAACCGGAGCTTTCAGTTTCCCTTGATCACTGGGAGCCGCTTGATCCTTCTTCACATTCCTTGGAGAATTAGAGATCTTGTGGTCCAAACTACCATACCCATAGGAAGCACCCGTAATTCCCCTACATTCACCCACGTGATTACCACCACATTGGCCACAACAGGGAATTCGGGGCCACCTCCAATTTGTGCCTTAGTAGGAGGCACCCTTAGATTAGCAACCCTCATATTCGAACATTGGACTTGATAAAATCGACCAAACCCGCCACCACTCTTATAATTGGAGAACCCACCATCAAGTCGGGCCCTCTTAGCTTCACTCACTCTCCTTTCCTTAAGTTTTTCACCCTCAATTTACTTGGCATAAGTCATAAGTATTGAGATGTCCATATCTTTAATAAGAATAGCCGTACGATATTCCTTTACCACTAAATCTGAGACACCCGAAATAAACTTGTACATTCTTGCCCGGGGGTCAGATACAAGCATGGGAGCATATTTAGAGAGCTTAGTAAATTTGAGAGAATAATCCCTCATAGTCATACCACCCTATCGAAGATTGATGAACTCGGTCATTGTGGCCTCTCTAAGATCCAGAGGAAAAAACTGGTTAAGGAAGGCCATTTTGAAATCCTCCCACCTAACCTTGACATCCACCATCCTCTGAACTAGCCATTGATTATACCACACCTGGGCCACATATTTAAATTGTTAGGCAACCAACTCGGCCTTCTCCTCAGAGCTAACACTCATAATGGTCAACACCTTAATGAGTTCATCAATGAACTCTTAAGCATCTTCATCCACCTTTGAGCCAAAGAACTCTGGAGGGTTCATCCGGGTGAAATCCCTCACCCTAGAGGCCGGAGTACCAATAGTTGTGAGATTAGCTAGCCGGGCTTAGTTAACCACTTCTTGGGCCAGCATAAACACCACATTCCTAAATTTGGCATGAGACACTTGTTCCTCCACCGGTGCCTGAGGGGCTTGTTCCTCGTAGCCGGGAGCCTGACGGGGAAAGAGAGCTCTTCTGGGAGGCATGTTCTGAAAGAGCAACAAGAATACCAAGAGTTTAGGGAATCTTGTAAATAGTACAAGGCACGACACAAGGGATAATAAAGTGAAAAGTTCCTAAAATGTTTTCATAGCCTTTCGCTCATAGGTATGGCGCACATCACACCCATGAGCAAGACTCTACTTGACGTGACATGTTGGACTCTGAAGATCATTTACCAATCTAGGGCTCTAATACCATCTTTGTCACGACCCAAAAGTGGGGCATAGGTGTGACATGGCAAAGGAGAACCCGAAAGTCCTCGATCAAGCCATCATAGCATCATCACTCACATTATCGATTTGGAATAGCCAAAAAGTAAACACATAGCACATATTTCAAGGGAGAACGGGGCTTTAGACTCAAGCTATGGGGATGTTGCTGGGAATGGGATGAACATGGATCACATAGCACATAATAACTATTTCTAAGGGGCGGGTAAGTAGGACACAAGATATGAGGGCATACCGAGTTAGGAGACTTTCCACATGAGCTCATTCCCAACATTCACAAGCTCAATACATAATCATTAGTGTAAACGGAACATCATTCTCATAATCAAATCTCAATAGTCATAGTATCTCAACAAAGCATAATACAACATGCAAGAGTTTAACATATCTAACATAACCTCTACATAAGATAGAGCGGGGCCTCGACATAATCCGGGATCACCCTCAAGTCATAAAGAAAGAAGAGTAAACAATACAAAAAAGATAGAAAGTAGCTATTACCCTTGAACAAAAGGGGTCACCACAAGCAAATAGCTTCAAGATGTCATTCATCGTCCAACGGGAGATAGAGGTCCTCACCAGTCCCTACATGATTAGAACATGTAGACAAGAGTATGGGTTAGCACATAATATGCACTAAGTATGTGGGCATGCAACGCATATGACATAATAGTATGACCAAGCAAGATGACAAGGGGACAAGTGATACGAAAGGAATGCACATAGCCAAACTATGAGTATATCATAACAATATGCCATGCCATGATGCATATAATGCAACCTATGAATCATATTATAGCGGGGATGTGACCTCAATCAATAATGGAGAGAACCCGAGCGAGCTACTACTTGGATTCAAACTACTTGCCAGGTAGATCCATAATCACCCTTCAATAAGGGGAAACATAACAAGTCATCCCATCTAGGAAAAAATCCCATGTTTGCACATGGTTTGATGGAAAAGAGTATTGACCCTTGGAGCTAGTCCACCCCGACTCCAATACCTCGATGCTAAGCCTCATCCCATGGGAATACATATATATACATTTAAGCCTTTCAAATGGAGGGTTTACATCCTTTTCAAAACCATGCATCATTAAGCCAATCACGTCATTATCAAATGCATAACCATACCTAGGCTCAAAAGCCAACAAGAATTTCCAAAACTATTTTCATATCCATGCAATAGGAGTATCTCTTCTACATAGCTTGTCATATCAAGCCTTCATAACATATTAAAATGGTGCAAGCACCAAAAATGCTCAAAGAGCCATAACAAGAGACTATGTGATCACAAGTCTTAACATATCATATCATAACAAGAGGGCCATGCCCCTAACAAGAATTTCATCATAACCATACTTCAATGCATATGCCATGAATGCAGAATCAAGTGCATGGGTAAGGGAGTTTCAAACCTTAAACCATAATTCAATAGGTAATTCAACATAATTCATGATAAAATCCCAAATTTCAAGCATAATACAATTTACCCATGCATATTAAACCATCAAAGGGACATGCACATTAGACCTTCAAGAGTTTCCATGAAAATCATGAATTTTAAACTTAAACCGACTTTAAATCACCTAATTTCTATAGGCCACAACTCAATTCAACTAAATACATCAAAATTCAAAGAACCCATAATTAAAGAAAACTTAAATTCATAAATTGAAGAGAAGGCTTCTTGGGTCTTCATGGTTGAAAGAGAATCCATGAATCAATCCCACATACCTTGAGATTAGCTAAGGGAATTGGATGATTTTGCAACAAGGATGATTTTTCCCAAATTTCATCAAGCTTTCATCAATGGATGTCAAGAGGATTGAGAGAATCTTTGTAAGGCTTTAGGAGTGTTAGAATGAATTAGAGGGGATTAAGGTTTGATTTAGGGGTATTAGGCGACCTTAGAAAGGTTAAAAAGGGCATAGGATTAAACAACATTACAAATTTACCATTAATGAAACAGACTAGATCTAAGGAAACAATGCCTCACTGAAGTTGCCCAGGTGTTATCCAGAGGCTCACGGATCGTGAGCCTGTCCGTGAGACCTCACTTTGTCTCTACTTCGGCTTGAAATCCCTGGGGACTTTCTGAACCAACTCACGCGGGGCCTCATGGACCGTGTAGCTGCACACGGACCGTGTAGCTGCACACGGACCGTGTACTGGTCCGTGGAGCATCACTTGGTCCAGAGTCTAGCCCCGAACCTTGGCCAACTCTCTGGATCACTTCACGGGATGCCCTCACAGGCCGTGAAGGCTCACACAGACAGTGAAGTGGTCCGTGGAGTTCCAGTTGGTCCAGGGCTTGGTCCCACCTCCAAGGGAGCCCACCAGATCAACCCACAGGACACACCACGGACCGTGAACCACCAAACGGTCTGTGGTCTCTCACTTGGACTCCATCCCTACTACTTTTCCAGGTTACTTCCGAATACGGGCAGTCTCACAGTAAGGATCATAACTTCCACATCCAAACTCCAAATCGAGTGAAACCAATTGTGTTGCGAAGATAACTCAAAGAGCTTCGATTTGATATATAATAACCCACACAGTTCATCTCCTACCAAGAGATGTAGCTTTGCAAACTCCATGCATTATAATCGGCCTTACAATCTTCCACCAAAACCATTACTTTGAATCCGTCCACTTAAATGCAACCGATGACTACTAAAATTTAACCATGACGAGTTCAACACTAACCTCGACCAACCATTATGAAGTTCAAAATTGTTTTGGGTCGTTACACTTTCTTGGCTAGGACTAACTCACCAACTTGAGTATAGATCGACTAAGTCTCTAGAAAAACATTAGGAGACATATTAAACTTTATGGCAAGGTAGGGAATGACAAAAGACATATTAGAACCGAGGTAAAGTAAAGCATACACATCAAAATCAATGAACATCAACATACCCATAACCACATCGAGAGGCTACTCCACCTCTATCCAAACATGTAAAGCATAAAATGAGTTTCCACTTGAACCACCTCTTTGAACTTGGGACCCTTGTTGTACTTTCCCTCTTTGAAACACTTGACCCTAAGGATGTCCTTCTCTTTCTTTGTTAGCCACACTAGGACACTTGAAGATCTTGTTCCCCATCTGTCCATAACAAAAAATATTACCCTTACCTCTCAACCTAACTACCAATATCCATTAAACACTTTGGACATTTGGGAAAATTACCACCACTAGCCTTAGAACCTAGCCTTAGAACTTAGGGGTAGGCATCATGTCCCTATCAAACCTTTGAAGAGTAACTTTGGATGAACTTTAGTCTAGCTAGAAATGGCGACCACTGGATTTAGCATGTAGAATCCATATTAAAAACTATCACAACCTGAACCTACGACCTAGCCATGACATGACAAATGTAACACCTGAAGGCACCTATCCATGCCTCTTCTTCATATCATAAGCATACATAAGGTAAAGTAAGAAATTCATAAGAAAGAGCTAACAAGAGGAACATAACAACATAAGGTTCAAAGGTTTCCCTTAGGGGAATTACATCAACCATGATCCAATACATGCCTTTACATAAAGATGTTGGTAGGGTCTAGCATATAACTTACTAACTCTTCCTTAAAATGTAATATCATGAGAAGTCATAAGGTCTAAACATAAGAAAAACATCATATAAAAGGGGCTTGTTCCCAAAGCATGGGAAGTCATTAGTAATATTCAAGCTCAAATCCAACTCTATCCATAAAATATAGGAATAGTCTCGTCATCGCCCATCCCTACATGATTAGATCATGTAGGCAAAGAAGAATGTGCGTGTACGGGGAATGCACTAAGTATGTGTATACCATCAAGGAAGCATCATCAAAACATTTCATAACCTAGCATACATATGTTGGAATAAAACCATAACCGATAATAAGAACATACAGACTATTACATGGAATCCCAATGTTCTCTCTACATTGAGCGAAAGAGGAGTCTACTTCATCAAGGTAGACCCGACCTCACCATTTAGGCTTATCCCTAGCACAGTGAGTATTACATGAACATAAAAGATCCCACCCTTTAGGCTTAGCCCTAACATGGTGAGTATCACATGAACATAATGCTGAATGGACCAAATAGCTAGCCTTATAGGCATATAATCATAAACATATGATAGAGCATAGTTATGAGACTTGAGGATTTATTTAAGGAGTCTTGGATATAGTGTCCCTCACACAAGCTCATTCGGTGCTAAGTCAAATCCCATGAAATACATAATCATGCATAAAAATAGCTTTCAACATAATTCATACTTTATCAAAATCATACTTTCATAGCTTGTAAAATAGGCATCATAGCTTTATGAGATCATTTCATATCATAAGAATAGTCCGTGTATATAAATTTTTATATAGTGTGGGTATGCTCTCTCTTAAAATCATCATTAGGGTCTTAAGTCACCCTCACAATCATATTATCATCATTATCACTAAACATACTTTTCATACTTAGAATCATAATTCAAGAAGATCATAGCTTTATTATTGGAAATTAGGGCCATGAGGGGGTTTATGAGCATTTGAGCTAGGATTATGAAATTAGATAAAATCATAGAGGAATCACACAATTGAAATCAATTTTGATCATAAGTAAAGGAACCCACATCAATTCAACAAGCCATAATAATGATATGCTTGAAATAACTTTAATTCACTTGGAAATCATAAAAATCATGTAATTCTTCATTATTCCTACATAAATAGGTATAATAATTATGTAGTAATCATAATCTAACCATTAAGTATATAAAACCCATAGAAATCCATGCTCAAACTTTGAGAAAGAGGAATATTTGAGTTGGGCTTCATGGATGAATCCCTACATACCTCAAGTGAGAATACCTATATTTGGAGAAGAAAATTCTCGAAATTCCTTAGCCAAACCTTCAAATCCTCGCTTTAATGGTGAGAATCCTTAGAGAGAGAGAATTTTTGAGAACTTTGGAGAGGGTTATAAGAGTGAATGAGATAGAATGGAATACAAATAGGTTTTATAGGAATTATCTTGGTTAAGTTAGTTAGAAGGGTAAAAATAATATAGTTTAAGAGTCAAACATATTGGAATTGATCAAAAAGCCCTTCATTTCAAATTTGTCAAATTCATCCAAGAAAGCCCATTCATAGCTTATAATCCATTTAACGGGTCGTGCTTCGCATGGTCCCAAAAACTGAGCTACTATAAATTTCACTTTGAAACCATGAAATCCTTTGTATTATCTATAGATCCATTTACAGACCGTAAAACCCTTTCATAGAATGCTTCAAGACTTAGGGTCCCATCAACAACTCAAACTATGGGACGTATAAAAGAGTACATACCATCTTGTTCATGGGTGAGTTAATTTCAGTGACAAAACATTTTACCAACTTTTTGGACTTCAATCGATGAGACCTTTCTACGACCTGTGGCCTAATCCACGAGCCATAGATGTTCTCATAAAACTATTTGTAACGACCTGAAATTTTTTGAAACCTCTAATGGTTGGTATTTTATGGTGTTATAATGGTCGTGGTTGAAATTTGGTGGCCACGGGTGGAGTTTAAGCAGCCGAACGCAAAACGGGTCATTTTGGGGCCTAGAGAGGTCATTTGGACAGTGCACTTCACAGATACAGAACTTTAGATGTGGGTTGAATTGTGTGGGATACTACATATAAAATGGAATATCTTTGAATTATCTTTGAACCACAACTGGTTTCACTTAATTCCAAGGTTGTATAAAGAAGTTATGGCCAAAAGAGTAGGACTGCCTGAAATTTGGAAGACATTGGAGATAGGCCCTGGAAATTGCCCAAGGCAAGTGAGACGGACTGTGAAACTTTGCAAGGTCCATGTGGGGTTCCGACAAGTGTTGTAGAGAGCTTGGGGTGGCCAAGCACAACCCCAAAAACTAAGTTAGGGTCCACGGACACCCCACGGTCCGTGACACCTCAAACTAACCGTTTGGTGGTCCGTCAAGTTGGGCAGAGACTTGTCAAGGCTGTGGGCTGAAAATTTTGATAAGGCAAGTCAGATGGAGTAGTTAAACGTACCATCAAATGTGTAATGGGCCGTTTGGGGCTCCATTTTGCCCTGCATGTTGAAATTTTTGTCTGTTTTATTAAAGGTTAAGTTGTAATTTGGTTGATCCCTAGGCCCATTTTAGACTTCCTAGGGTCCCCCTAAACCCCTAAATTAATCCCCTAAATCTCATTCATCCATTCAAACTCTCCTAAACTCTCTTTAGAAATTCCAAAACCCTCTTGGCCTCCATTGAAGAAGGCTTGGAGAAATTAGGGAAGAAGACCTTGACTAGGTTTGACTTTGCAAATTGTTGGTGGAATTAAGGTATGTGGGACTTGATTCAAGGATC
>JBCEWC010015116.1:0-13945 GCA_038996855.1 Solanum aculeatissimum
TTCTAATAAATTTGCTTTGTTTAAAGATAATCCAAAATTTAAAGAACCGGTTAAAAAAATGATTGACAAATTTTTTTTAAAAAAATTCTCAATTCCTCAAGTCTATTTAACTGCTTGTTTATTTAATCCAACATATAAAGAAATAGGTGCATCTAGAATGGTAGATAACATATATTCAAATTTAGATATTGACGATGATGAAGACAACCAATTATATAATTTGGCAGTAGTTAAAGGTAGAATTAAAATAGAAGCTAGGAAATTATATGATTTATATAATTTTAATATAGAAGAAAATATACAATATCAAGATCCCGAACCATCTATGTGAATATATGAGGACAACATTGATGACATGTTAGAAAATTATCTCGGACTTACTTCTAATGAAAAAAATGATTTTGATGAATATGTTAACTAGGTTACAGAAAGCATAAATGATGCAGAGGGGAAGCCACAACTTTTGGATTGGTGAAAGAATCGTGGTAAAACTTTTCCAAAACTTCAGCGGGTGGTTCGTGATGTGCTAGCTATCCAAGCATCGTCGGTGGCTTTAGAAGACGCTTTCATTGCGGCAAGATTTCAACTAGGAGACCATAGACATTCACTAGCAACGGATAGTTTGAAAATTTCAATTTTATTCAAAGACTGGATAAATGCGCAGCGGAGGAATTTAGGGCGTCCAACTTTGCCATCTCAACTTGAAGCCGATATAGATTATATTTTGTCGGAATCAAGTGAAGACGACATGAATTTTATGGAGGAACAAGCTCAAGAACCAATTCTCGAAAATGTTACAAACACTTAGACAAAATTCTGAATGTGGTGTAAGATATTAGTATATTAAGAGTTAAAGACCTAATTGAAACAGAACCCTCCCTAGAAGGTGGTTGTGTAAATTAGATTCTTTTCTAATATTTGTATTTTGTACAACATTAAGTTACTAAGTACTAACATAATAAAATTATAGGCTATTCACCTTATTTATTTTTTAAATTATTATCTTGATTTACTTTAATTTTACAAGTTTTTTTAATATATATTTTTCTACTCAAATCTTTGTTAATTTTAAAATATAAAATGGAACATTCAAAATTTTAAACTTTAAATTTTATATTTTAAACTCAAAGTTTTAAATTTGAAAACTTAAAAAATTTAAACTTTAAACTTATATATTTGATAATATATAACTTTAAAACTAAAAAACTTTTAAGTCTTTAACTTTAAAGTTTAAAAAAACTTATATAGTGATAATTTTATCAAACTTTTAAAAAAAATTTGAAGTTTGATTTTTTAAAATTTAAATTTATATATTTTAAGAATTGAGAATAATAAGTTGAACTTTTAAAAACACAACTTTAAATTTAAACTTTAACCATTTATTTAATTTAAAAGGGGGGAGGGGGTGTCCGGTCCAGCTCCGGATTATAACCGGACCGGGACGGTAATGGGTGTATTCCCGGTTCCGACAGTAGCTGAGTACCGCAATGGCCGGTCCCGGTTCCGTCGCCTACCTTAGTGATATCTGATAGGGTAAAAGAAATCTTAGCTAGTTGTCTGAGTTGGGGTGTTTCCAGGAGCCTTGGACCTTCCATTGACTTTTCTTAAAAGCATCTTAAAAAAATTTGAGTCTCAATTTCCAAATAAGTATTTTAGTAATCTGATATGGGTGGCTGCTTCGGCCCATCAAGCAAGGAAGTTTGAAGCCTTGATGTGGCAAATTAAGAGATAAATGTAGAAGCATATGAATACCTCAGAGAAATTCCCTTGGATAAATGAATTGTTAGTTGTGATGATGGAAAGAGATGGGGAGTGTCAACAACAAATCCTTCCATTGTTCAACGAACTGCTAAAAAAGCATGAGACTTGTCTGTCACTGTTATGGTTTGACTTTCGTTAGAGGAAGCTGTTGAATGGTATCCCTTTAGGTCTCAAATAACACAACAACTTCTGGAGCAAAATGAACTATGGACAGAGTGATCCAAAACGAAGTGGAAAAAAGAATTATGCAAGTTCAAAAAGTCACTTTATTTTTTATTGAAATACATCCACATGTGTATACAAGGTTAGATCTACGTAGGTTAGTAATCCTCATTGTTTTCCCTGAATGAAAGAAAATGGGCTGCTAGTTTGCACTTCCTATGTTCACATGTTATGAAAGTTATTGATAGAATGGGAGGCCTAACTAGAAATTTTGTCAACGAGCATTTCACAATGGAGAATTATGTTGCAACATATTCTAAGCCACTCTCACTCATTGGGCACGAGGCATATCTGCCGTCTACATTATCTTTGTCCCTCTATCTATGATGCCTTTTTGCTTGGAGTGTAATCCTCCTTCCTGTTTTCTCTTTCTTTGAGTAGCAAGAAATAGTTGCTCTTACTTTAAGTCAGAACATCTCCAACTTGTATGACTACTGCTTTGTTTGCTTGGTGTAAGTCTCAGAAATGGAAATAATTCTAGTGAGGAATCTTTTACTTTTATTTGGACAATACTTATCAGGAATTTGGTGGAAAACCAAAACAAAAAAATATGTAGGAAGTTTCCACTTTAATAAATTTTATAGGGGAGAATAAGTGACACTGAGTCTGAAACCCCAAAAAAATCTTGTAGGAGGTCTAGTCTTATTATGCATAATAATTCAGTATCTTTTCAAATGCTATTTGATTTATTTTAAAAAAATATTAAAAGATATGCATATATATGTCTTTGTTCCTCTTTATCTTTTTTTTTTGTTTGTTTTTTTGCTTGGAGTGTAATCCTCCTTCCTGTTTGCTCTTTCTTTGAGTAGCAAGAAATGGTTGCTCTTACTTTAAGTCAGAACCTTTCCATCTTGTACAACTACTGCTTTGTTTGCTTGGTGTAAGTTCCAGAAATGGAAACAATTGTAGTGAGAAATCTTTTACTTTTATTAGGACAATACGTATCAGGTAATTGCTGGGAAACCAAGAATAATAGTATAATACATTAGAAGACATTATATTGGCATGATGTACGTACATATATTCCCTTTGTCAAGTGAAATGTATATATTCCTCAATTAATTAATCAAGTACGTATAGGTATTTTATTAATCTGACATTTGCATTATGTCATATAGAGTCATAAGCCAGACGTTAATTAAGATTATATAAACCCCCCAAGCTAATTCCAAAGCACATACAGTATCAACTATGAAATTCTTGAACATCTCTGTTATGCTCTCAATATTTCTTAGTGTCGTGTTGTATTCATGTTCCAGCTCGTATGGCCTTTCGGATGTTCCAACATCGTCTCTTAATGGAAAGCTGTATGAATGTATTTGCCAGAATTCTGATTATTGTGTCCCGTTCTCCACAGCTTTCGTTACGCCTGCTAATGCTTCTTTCACCACAATCCTACAATCTACTGCACAAAATCTCAGATGTTTACTTCCTTCTGTTGCCAAACCTCAGCTTATTTTCACACCAATGGCAGAATCACATGTCCAGGCTGCTGTCATTTGCTCAAAACAGCTTGGGCTTCAGGTTAGAGTTAGAAGTGGAGGCCATGATTACGAAGGTACCTTATTTTTCCGTATATTACACTATACTAAAAAATGATTTTTAGCTGTAATTAATTAACGGCAATAGCTTAATAGCTGCTAAATATGCTTTTTTTAAAGGCAATTACAAGTGACTATTACATTTTAGCCCTCTAAATGCTCCTAAAGCCTGTTGTGACATTGGATATAATGACAATTAACTAATGCCGATAAAGGCTTTAACACTCTTTTGTTAATGTGCATGTTTATCGTCGTTAAAAGCTGTTTTATTTATCAAATACAGAATAATATCTCTTTAAGGAAAGTTTTTCTCAGTTCACCCGTCAAATATTTCTTTTTGGACAGGTCTCTCTTACATTTCTGATATGGAGGCTCCTTTCATCATTCTTGATCTGTCAAAGCTTCGAGAAATCGTGGTGAACACAGAGGAGAACTTTGCTTGGGCTCAGGCAGGGGCAACTGTTGGTGAAGTGTATTATAGAATTTCAGAGAAAAGCAAGACTCATGGTTTTCCGGCTGGTCTTTGTACAAGTTTGGGAATTGGTGGTCACATAACAGGTGGAGCTTATGGTACTATGATGAGAAAATATGGATTAGGTGCTGATAATGTGGTTGATGCTAGAATTGTCGATGCAAATGGCAGGATTCTTGATAGGCAGAGTATGGGGGAAGACTTGTTTTGGGCAATTAGAGGAGGTGGAGGAGCTAGTTTTGGTATTATACTTTCTTGGAAGTTAAGGTTAGTACCTGTTCCATCAATTGTAACAGTTTTTACTGTCCCTAAAACACTCGATCAAAATGCGACAAGCATTCTTTACAAATGGCAACAAGTTGCTGCTGACAAACTTGATGAAGATCTCTTCATTAGAGTCATCATAAATGTGGTTGTTGATAAAAAAGGTCAAAAGACTATTCAGACTTCTTATAATTCATTGTTCCTTGGTAGAACTGACAGGCTTTTACAAATAATGAATGATAATTTCCCTGAATTTGGATTGACACAAAAGGATTGTACAGAAATGAGTTGGATTAAGTCAATAATGTACATTGCTGGTTATCCAAGTAACACCCCACCAGAAGTACTCCTTCAAGGGAAGTCTTTATTCAAGAATTACTTCAAAGCAAAATCAGATTTTGTCAAAGAGCCAATCCCAATAGATGGTCTTGAAGGGTTATGGAAAAGGCTCTTGGAAGAAGACTCACCATTGGTTATATGGAATCCATATGGTGGAATGATGGCTAAAATCTCAGAATCTGAAACCCCATTTCCTCATAGAGAAGGGGTCATTTACATGATCCAATACTTAACACTTTGGAGTGACCCTTCTAAAGAATCAGCCACAAAACACTATGATTGGATTAGAAGACTTTATAATTATATGACCCCTTATGCTTCTATGTTCCCTAGAGGAGCTTATGTGAATTATAGGGATCTTGATATAGGGATGAATAAGAATGAGAGTTCTAGCTTTATAGAAGCTAGTGTGTGGGGAAGCAAGTATTTTAAGGACAATTTCAATAGGCTAGTGAAAGTGAAGACTAAGGTGGATCCAGAGAACTTCTTCTGGCATGAACAGAGTATTCCAACACTTCCTATTACAAGGAAGGGGAAGGGGAAGAGTGTCAATCACTTTGAAATGTAATATGATGCATTGTCTAAGTTTTTTAATCTTTGGAAAAGTTGTATAATGTTCAAAGTAGTAACATGTAGTGTTTTTAGAGTCTTGGTGGGGAAAATCAATTTGCCTTGTGTTTGTTTTAGAGTGTTTCAATTTTTTTGTCTAAGAAACTGTTCTCTCATTATAATATTATTATTGGCTTGGATTGTATAGATGTTGTAAGATTCTTGAAATGAATTAGTGTTCTATAGTTAGGTACGTGAAGCTCATATTATACGCAAGATCTGGAGAAGAGTCGAATCACATTGACTTGGGATAATCATGTTTAATACTAGCTTCCCCATTGGGAAGTGCCACTTGAAATTATGGATAAGATAATTGAAAACCCCAAATGTACTTGATTAGTTTACAAACATCTTTGAAAGTTTCTAAATATGATCATGACAATGTTGTTCAAGGGTGCTTTTCAGTATGTGAAAGATAAATTGCTATCTTGTTTATAAGGAAAACGGGGAATTAGTATTAATGATGTCCAACTAGTTATTTCAGAATTAATTATTTTAGGATTGTTATCTGTAATTTTATTTGAACTAAATATAGAATAAACTCATCCGAAATTAATTTTATCAGACGAACCCAACTATCCGCTAAATCATGTATCTTTCTCACGAAACAATTAGAGAACTATTTTTCTCTAATATTTATTTTGATGAGTAAATGAAAATTTTAATCTTGTCAATATCATTTTTCTAAGGGCTTTCATACGGGGAGGATCAAGTTAATATTTCAAAAAGTCATTTGTCTAGCAAAATTTTCTTTTATATTGTTAAAATCACTCGAGGTTTTTATATTCAAAAATTACTTAACTAAATTTATCATTAAAAAAAAAAAAATCATAACAGAATAATATTTTTGTTTATGCCATAAATGTTAATTCCACAAATCAACAAAATTAAAGAAAACCCATTTCGCTTCTTCTATCTTTCTGTTACGGTAGGTGATATGATGTCATGTAATTTTTGACTTGTGAATCTTTATTCTCGTTCAATAATATGTTGGAGCAACCGTAAAGTTATTTGTTTGTGACCTGTAATTAGTAATGCTTGTGTTAAGATAAACGGTCTAAATTACACCCTCTTGAAGTGCGACCCTTCTCCAAACCAATGAGTGAAAGTAGAATGCACTGTCATTTTATGTTGGACCCTCAAGAATGCTATTGTGAAGTGGCTTCAGAACAATAAGGTTTGGACTTTGTTCCTGCAAACATGAGGCAATAAGGTCTGTACAGTACAATATTGAACTCTTTTGATACTTTTCCCACTCTTATTGCTACATATTCACAGCTCCTGAGATGGATTCATTAGATGCACAGATTGCATCTGTAATAAAATTATGTACAGGCAGGAAGTCATCTAAATGGTTCAACAGGTTCAGTTTCTTCCAGAAGAATAGCAGCTTCAAAACACTCAGCAGCTTCCAATGCTGAACCGAAACCTCCCTCTTTGTACAGCAGGCCCAGATTATACCATGCAGAAGCATTCATCCGATCAAGCCGTAGTGCTTCTGTTAGAAGGCTTCGAATAATTGCAGGACACTGTTTATCCATCTTCCTGAGCACCACTGCACTTGACACCATACTTGGCACATGGGATGGATTAACAGCCAAAGCATTGCGATAGTCTCCCAGCGCGGCTTTATATAAGCCCTTTGATTGGTTTAGCCAACCTGAGTGACACCAAAAGTACACAACAGGATCAGAAAGGCCTGCTAGTTGGAGGAAAGAATTAGTTGGTCATAATCAGACAAGTGTGAAAAAAAGTGTTCACCATGCCACCGTGGACATCAAAATTTGCTATAGCCACCAAAAGTACGAACCATTAAGTAAGACGACAATGAAGCAGCCAAATCAAGAACAGGAGATGCATATATACCATATAAAAACTCAAAAAATTTGCAAGATGACCTTTACAACTATGACTGCCAGTAACTATTTAATGTAGAGATGCTGGAGTATATAACCAAAAGAATGCCGGTAAACAGGAAGTTCATTCCCCCACATACACAAACAGCCCACCCATATGATATCGTCAATCAATTAAATTTTCCTGACCCTTTAACTTGTATACTTGTATATAGCTGAAGCACCAGACATCTATGGGATTCTCTGCTGGTAACACTAAGATGCCTAGAAGATAATAACCAATTTCAACATCCCAGGATATAAAAGAGAAGGTTTAATGGAATTCAAGGAATTGTATAACTTGCAAGTTATGTATACAGCAGTGAAAAGGAAAATTCACACAAATGAGGAACTTTTGAACAAAATAGGTTCAATGGGAAAAAACACCACACAAAGGTTGAAACTTGACTATAGGTAAAATGGGGGCTTTTATAAAACTAAGTGAATCATCTAAAGGCATTCCAAATAAAAGTGCGTCCCATAAAATCAGATATAGACTTTCTAAACTTTTAAGAGAGATAATAAAAACTCTGTAACACCGATGAATTCTTTTCAAAACACTGGATAAAATGGTCCCATCCTATGAATTACAGATCTGACATTACATCATCCACCTAGAAAGTTCCTCCCTTGGATGCCACATTTAGCATAGTTAAATTGACTAAAATCAACAAGGACTTGTAATTATGTTGTAGTTGGTTTTCTCATGAATATAAATCAGCGGGCGTGAACATTTTGAGTTACATGCCTATGTTTAAAATAACATGCACAGTCAGGGGAGAAAATGAGTGAGATATATCTACCAGCAGTATACAATCTACAAGCTGAATATGGACTAATGGCCTCAGTTTTGAGAAGACACTTCTCTGCATCTCGCCACTGAGATAATTTAATATAGATGGAAGCAAGATCAAGCCAGGTTTCCAGCTCCAAAGTTCTGCAATGGTCTCCAAACTCCTGTTATGTACATATAATCAAATTGTTACTTCTTCCTCCACTGAAAAAAATGTTATTTCAAGAAAGTAAGGCAGCAAAACAAGCTATACCAGAGAAGTAGTTATCGCTAAGAAGGAAAAGTGAAAAAGTCAAAACTCTTCAAGGTTGCACATCAAAAGAAGCAAGATAAGGACAACCTATTCATCTGCCTAAGGTTTAAAATGAGGCTTTAAGGTCATATCAGTTTTCATTCACCACCCATTATGTCAAGCATACCACTAATGTGCTAAGCAACTCAAGACTCTACTCCATCCCAAAGAGCAGAGTTAGCTAGAAATACCAGAAGAAAAAGCCTAATGTTTATAACAATCACACTTGGAAAGGTCAGAGATACTGATAAAGGAAATACTTTCCCCTCCCCTACCTACCCCCACCCACCCACACAAAAAGTGGAACCTTTCCTGAATAACCAAATCGACAAGCTGTATCAGACAGTTATGCAATTATATGAAACAAACAGGAGCATTTCAACTGAAAAATAATGGCGTGCTTTGGGTTGCTGATATCCCAATTCAGTGTGTTTGCATGGTTTAATTAAGACCCCCTAGCATGTCCGAGCAATTTGTTTTACGAAGCAATACAGCATGCTACATGTGTTCAGTCCCTCACTTAATCCTCTCGAGTCTATCTAATTATTTAACCGTTTTCCTCTGTTCATATGCCTTGCACGCTTGGCTACTCTTCCGCATCAGCTATACTGTGAGGTAACCCATTTATGTTTCCTATGAAATCTTTGTCTCTGAATGACAGGATAGCTCCATTGGCTTTCAATAGCCATGGAAGTTTTGTATTAGCAGACACAGCCTGAACAACTGCTAGTAACAAGCTTGTTAATTGATATATCACAAGGAGTTCAAGCTCTATTAGAGTTTTATATAAAAAAAAAAAGGTTTGTCATTTTACTTGCAAACTCCTTGCAACATTTAGAAGTGTCAAATAAGACGGATGAAAAAAAAGCTTTGTTGAAAAGCTCCATTTCAGCTTATAAGGGCAAGACTTGCTTACCTTGAGATCTTCCCCAAATCTGAAGCTTTTTCTCTGAACCTGAATGATAGCAAGAAGCTGAGTATATGTTTCTATAGCGTTTTTCACTTGACCCTGCGCGATTTGGAGCTTAGCTTTGGTCCTCAACAGTTCTCCATGATCCCACTTTCCGCTCTGCTCTAGGGCAACATTAATGACAGTTTCAGCATCCAGAAACCGTTTCTGAGCTGATAACACCCGAGCCAAAAGCTTCCACCCTTTCAGAGTAGAGCCACCTTCCAGTTTAAGTAACCTGTTAGCATAATGGACTGCAACATCCAACTTCCTTTGTTCCGCATTTTCTAGACAAAGATGGTAAATGACATTAGTATCACTCATCTTTGTCAGCTTTCCAGCAGATTCAAAGGACTTAAGTGCATCTGAATGTATCTTAACCCTCTCGGAATCTGTTAGTATTGTTCTAGAATGAGCTGCAAGTGTGACCCCTAATACACAATTGGCAACACCCAACAACTCACTACATCTCTCTTGCAGGCTTTCAATAGCTCTCTGAGCATAAATTATCCCCTCACTTGCACAATCTGGTCTTTCGGCACATACTTTTGAAGCCAATAACAAACCTGGAACACAGTTGTGATCCTCCGTACTACTCAACAGTTTCCGTAACAAGTTCAATGCAGCGAAGTCATCTCCTCCTCCGTAATAGCAGAGAGCTAAAATAAGATACATCTCTTGTGGATCTATAGTTCTGGGAAGCAATTCTTCTACTTTGCAAGCCAAAGTCTTTAAACCCCCTGAGATAGATAACGCATATGAGAGATGGTCAAGAATCGAAGGGTCCCACTCTATCTTTTGTAGAGAAATCTTTTTCAATAAAATCATCAAGAGAAGAATAGCCTCTTCAATATTGTTTTTGGGGACAAATGAACCATCCATTTGGGATCGTAGATTAGGGGGATACGATTCACCTCCACTATAGAGAAGAAAGATGGCAAAGTCTTTCTGAATCCTTGAAGTAGTTTGGATGTCAAGGTTCCATTGATGCAGAAGAGCTCGACGGTATGACATAATTGCTTCTTGAGGAGCGTCTGCAAGTTTGCATAATTCAGGAAGCAGTTCAACAGCCTTGTTGAGAGTATCCTGCAATTTACAGTCAGTAGCAAAGGTTTCAGGCAAGCCTGCTGGTAATGAAGATTCAAGAATGTCGAGAAGTACTGTACATGATTGAGCAGCTTCTGCAAAAAGATATTGGAAATACATTAGCTGAATATAGGGTGAAAACTTGCAGTGGCTAAGATTTCAGGTACACATTATTTCTCTCGTTGATTGTAGTCATACATGGCAGAATAAAAATTAATCAGAAGCTACCTCAAGAGGCAGAAACCAAATGTGTGCTTGCTAGGTGATAAAGGACAATCTTCTCTTACAAGTCTAGTGGAAAATTTGACTAAAAAGCCAAGGTATGACCCAAGCCAAATCATTTGAAAAGGTCAAAAAGTATTTTAATCAGAATGCCCAGTCAAAAGCCTTAAGCACTCTCATTCATGAAAACCAACATACAGTCCAAGCATTGACGTAGGAAAAATTTATAGATAACCTGATGCACTTGGGATGGGTGTAGCAGAGTTGCAGAAGACATTGTTTAGTTCTCAGTTCATCAAAAGTATCAAGAATGACGAAAATCCAAAAGCATGTAAAAACAAGGTAATCCAAAGGTTTCCAGGCTAATTTATTGACTCAATTTAGTAGATAAGTGAAGGATGAGTCAACAATATCTATCCATCAATCAACCAACTAAGACTCAACCACAAACTAATTGGGAAATGAAGGATGGGTAAAGTCTCAAAAGTACAGACAGCAAGTGCAAACATCTAAGAATTTCAACATGAATATATCATGAAAAACTGATAAAAAAAGAAACTACTTCTTAGAAGAAGGAAACATTAGGGAAGCTAGTAAAAAGAGAAATATATTACGTATTTTGCTCTTGTACCTGACTGATAAAATAAAATAATAAATGAAGCAAACTGAACAAATTTGTCCATTATTGAAGATAACTAGTACAAAAAGAAGTGAGACTGACTGCGAAATATACTCTACCTTTGTACCTCTGAAGAGCCTGCAATGATTTCGCTTTGAGAAAGACTGATTCCAGGAGCAAACTCGCAGCGTGTATGGACAATGGTGGTGTAGAAAAACTCTGTGAACGTCTCTTTTGAGTTTGCACTCTTTCTGCAAGGGCAAGTTTCAACTTAGGAGCCACCACAGCAATATCTATCCCTTCAAAAACATGTAGAGCAGCCTCTATATTCCCCTTTTGGTATTCATATCTTCCCAGTAATGCTCTTGCTTCCTAGAAAATGTTGATAACTTAGTTAAACTACCACCAAACGGAAATTCTGCTACTTGCAAATTAAACCTTGAAGCGGTTAAGGATGAGATGATGCATGGAAGGAAGATTTACATTTCATTATTGTAGGACCAAAAACAGAAAGGAAAAGATTGACATGTAATAAACAGGGAACTCACTTCATAATTCAAACAACCACTCTCGCGCAAAGATGATTCAGCTTCTTCAATATTTCCAGTATCAGACTTCTGCCCAGCTACTCCAACTCGTGATGAATGGACACTTGATGTGTAATCCTTAGTTGCAAGGGATTTGGGAGATGGAACCATTTCATCCATCAGAATTTGTTCTGACGAGCGTAGGCAATTCATTATCTTGCGCACTTTCAAACTTGTCTGAGGTCTTCCCCTTTTGTGACTCAGTTAACATTCTTCATATTCTACAATCTCTCACAATCCTTCCTTTCAATGTCAGCAACACCAACACGGATTTAAGCTCATTTGTCAAGGAAATTAGCTTGAATTACAACTCTACAAGTACCACTAGATTTTAATGTACTTAAATTAAAATCACGGTCATGGAAAAGGATAAGAGGATTCACATGAAGAAAAGAATAAACCATATCACTGCCTCCTCTTGATAAATTTACTGCTTTGTCAGCCAAATATTTATTTCCTTATTTGCTTCTTTATCTTTCTTTAAGTAGAAGCAGATCAATTGAAGTTATTTTCTATTGTTGACAGAAGATAATAAACACAACCACAAACTTTTCCCCAAAAAACCTACTATACCATTTTTATAACAATCCCTTTGTCCCAATTATAGTGACACAGTTTAGTTTCACCATCTTTAAACCAAAAAGTGAAAACATTAAAGCATAGTGACAAAATTATTTTTTATCTACATCCATCTCCAAACTTATTTTCTGTCCCTCAAATTCAAAGAATTATGCTCAGGATTTATAAACATCATAAATCAACTACAACATGACTAATAAGTGAAATAATTAGAGGTCAAAGAGAATAATGGACCATCATATACCAAAAAGAAAAAAAACAAACAATGATAAAAAGCAAAGAAAAAGGAGAAACTGGAACAGGGAGAAGGAGCTATTATACCTTTCTCCATTAGGTGAATAACACTGAAAACAAGACAAGCCAGCCACAGCAATTTCCATACTTTATCTCCAATCAATCAAAACTTCATTCTTTCTGTGCTCAACCAAAGGATTAATACAACAAAGCTTCAAACTTTTCTTTCTTGTTAAAAGTTGTCCACTTTTTGTTTGTAAAATTACCATAAGAAACAGAACCCAATAATGATTTGGGTTTGTGGGTAGGGAAGGGACCCTTTGAATAGATGGGTGGGTGGAAATTGGAATCCACCCAAAAGGGGCCACTCTATGCTCAAATTTCTTCACTTTATGTAAATTATTAGTAATAACACAGTTTCAAGAAGGGTCTGATGATGATATGGGGCTGTGGGTAGGTGGGGGTGGTATGTATACACAAGATAAAAGTGCTGAAATCGTAAACAAGAAGATTTATCCTTGAAAAGTAGTCGTAGCAGTAAAAAGACAGTAGTGGGAATTGTGAGGTGGAGACAATTCTTGAATCTTTCTTCTTAATAAAAGAAAAAAGAATTGGTCTTTTTCACAGCAATTTTGTACAGCAACTGACAAAGTCAATCTCACTTTCATAACTTTGGAAGCTGAGGCCTGCAGGGATTGAAATAAATGTTGTCCTTTCCATGAAGTAAATGTTGTACCTAATGATGCTGCTCTCTCCTCAATTTGCCATTTGTCATCCCTACAGTTTTTTTTTAAATTCAGAAAGAAAATACTTTCCTGACCACATCTTTTTTCGGGTGGCTAAGCCATGAGAAATCCTTTCTATTTGTGTTTTTTAAATTCTCATTTTAATTTTTCAAACACCTAATTTTACTAGCTTTTAAAGTTATATTAGATTGCATTAGTTTGATGTTTAAAATAAAATTTTAGATATTCAATTATATTAAAAAAATATATAATATTGATTAAAAAGAAACGAAGAGAGTATAAAATTTAAGAAAATAAATAAGATTTTTAATTATTATAATCTTAAATTAAAATATATCAAATGTACATACTCCCTCCGTTCACAACCTATTAAGAAAACAATGATTAATGTAGCAAGATTATTATTTTACCCCTATTAATTTGTAGGATTATTTTTTTTAATTAAATTTTTTTATATAGGACTATTCATAAACTCACAACTCAAGTTCCTATATATTTAATATATACTATTAATACTCACAATGCAAAAACTTTTTCTTTAGTTGCATTCAAGTAAAAAAACTTTGGAGGGAACAATGTAGATTTTTATTTCAATTATAATTTTTCCTGTCCTAGAATATAAAAATTGTTTAAATTTCATTTCTTTGAAGGAAAATTGTTTCATTTCAAGTTTTTTTTTTTATCCATTTCTTAGAATATAAAAATTGTTTAAATTTTTTTCATATAAACTTAATT
>JBCEWC010015117.1:0-13945 GCA_038996855.1 Solanum aculeatissimum
CTCAAATACAAGGAGAAAACAATAATAAATACTTCTCTCTTGTAAAAGAAACAACTCACTAAAGATAATACTCAAGATAATATTTATCTTGGTATATAACTCTCTTTGTGTTTTTAATCTCCTTTTGTTTCTTTTGTGGGGATGATCTATATGTGGTCAAGAGGCCCTCTATTTATAGGGGAGAAAATGCGTGAACAGTAAAACGCGTTTACTATTCATGAACAGTAAACCGTGTTTACTGTTCAAAAACCGTGTGCCAACAACACAGACACTATTACTTAGCGAAAATGTGTTTTTCAATCCAAAGTAGTTTCGGCAAGTGTTGATCTTCCTCATTCAGAAGTTAGTAATAAGTAGGTCTAGGATTCCGATGAAGTTGGTTTCAAAGTAAATAGATCTAAAAATTCTAATGAATATGCGTTGATATTTAAAAGAAGGCGTCCATCCTGGTGTGCTGCTTTTTTTCTTGCCACTACTTTTTGAGTCAAAAACTCCTCTTTGGTTTGATTCTATGCTTCAAGTTCTAAACCCCCCGTTGATGAAGTAACTCAAAAAAGGGTGAAAGCTACTAAGAAAAGGGGAAAGAAAACTATATCAGTTACAACCTGCCCTTCTTTGCCAAAGGTTATGATTTTGTCATTTACTTTTGTAATTTTTAGTTAGTTTTTTTTTCGTATCAATGCTGAGCAAAGTTTTTGCTTCGCAGCGAATGACTTTTTTTTTTTATCTTCATGCATATTGTGTTATGTTTGTTCAATGAGTATCATATGATATGGTTACTGCTTCCACATATCAGTGTTTGTGCTTTATCGATACACATTATAAAAGTATATATATTGTCTATTGATACATAAAGTATCAAATTTCAGAGAATACAACTATAGATTATTTTTCATGATAAGTAACTAGTTTATTCATACTAGAACTTCAAGTTTCAACATTTACATCTTCCATTTTACTAATAATTATACATTTCATTAAAAGGTGTATCAAACATTACATATCAACAAATACCATAAATTTTTTTGAAATTTATCATACATTTTCAAGAGGATTAATTCATTTATTATTAAAAAGATGAAAATGAATGACTGAATTCATAAGGTATCAACAAACTCATTACTAAGTAACTAATTCATTGCTCTCAAGTATAAGTAATAGGTATTATGTTTATTGATACACATATGTGTTTGTGATCATAAATGTGTGCTCATGTTTATTGATACAATAAGCTCATGTTTATTGATACAATTAACTTACATATTATGTGTGCATAATTTAAGTAAAGTTTTTGTTTTGGCAGCAAAAAACTTTTTGTATCATCATGCATATTGTGTTATGTTTAATACTTGAGTACCATATGATCTAGTTACTGTTTCCAAGTATTAGTGTTTGTGCTTTATCAATACACATTATTAAATATATTGTCTATTGATACCTAAAATATCAAATTTCAAAGACTAACTATTGATTATTTTCATGATAAGTAACAAGTTTATTCATACTAGAACTTCAAATTTCAACATTTACATCTTCCATTTTACTAATAATTATACATTTCATTAAAAGGCGTATCATACATTACATATCAAACAAATATCACAAAATTTTTTGAATGGCATCATACATTTTCGAGAGGATTAATTCATTTATTATTTTATTATTAAAAAGATGAAAATGAATGACTGAATTCAAAAAGGTATCAACAAGCTCATTACTAAGTAACTAATTTCTTGCTCTCAAGTATAAGTAATAGGTATCATGTGTATTGATACAGTTTTATAAAATTAATGTATTCTCAAAAGATACTATATACACTAAATTGAGACAAAATAAGTCAAACATGACACTACAGAAATAGATTGATACTTAAATTCATGGATTATTTTTATTTTTCTTTATTTTAAAAAGATCCAGTGAATAATTAGGTTCGACAGATATCAACAATCTTGTTATGAAATATCTTGTTTATTAATTTCAATTACCGTTAACAACTATATAAATTTATATACTTGATACAATACTTGATTCTTTCGAAAAAGAAGAGATTGTAACTGATTCTTTTAAAAAATTCAAATTATACTCCAAAAATACTTGATATCAGCCAAATGATACCATCAAAAAATATAAAAGATCATTTGATACATATATTTTAAAACATATAACTTGATACGTGGAAATTTACATATAAGATAACTTGAAATAACTACATTTTTGATACCCCGATTAATTTGATACTAAGAATCTTGATACAATAACAATTTATAACATTTAAAGATACTTGATATAACAAAAATTGATACAAAGGAAGTTGATGGAGTTTTGTGATAATATAATTTGAATTTTGAAATTGAATTGAAAAAAGATCAATTACGATCTTATGGGTGGAAGTTTGAATGACAATTTGATTACATGATTTTTGAGTGAGAGTTTGAATGACAATTTGATTACATGATTTTTGAGTGAGAGTTTGAATGATTATTTAATTCCCTGATATTTGGGTAAGAGTTTGAATGAAAATTTGATTCCCTGATTTTTGGGATTCCTTAATTGATCTTCAATTTTTTCCTTTTTTAAAATCAATCAATCACGTTTTTATGTATCAATTGGGTGATGGCTATGTATCCTGATTGAGACAATTTTAAGAATTTTTTTTGTAATATTGAAAATGATAGGTTACAATATGATATTTCTAAAATTTATACATTATTTTTTATACATTTTATCTAATACATTCTACCCAACGATGGCCGACCCTAGTGTAGTAATGACCCAGGAGGAAACTTCACAATCACTTGGAGTGGTGTTCTTGCATTTCTTATAAATCCCATTTGCTAAGATATTTAGCCCCCCACATTTACTCAATACCATCCACAAGGACATAACTCATTTTACTCATGTCATTCTCAATTTTATGGGAATGGGACATGATAGAGGCAGAGTGGGTAAGACAACGATGGGGTTTTGTCAATAATTTAAAAAAGGGAAATCAGGTCCCCACATGGTATATGATTGATTTTTTTTGGTGGTGAATACTTTTTTTAAGTTGAATTTCAAAAAATTAGGCTTGATCCTAAAATTACGGAATATCGTAAGACCACTTCAATTTGTATTCATGATCAAACAAGACTCAAATTTTTAGATATCATTTTTCACTTTTTTTTTAAAAAAATAAAATAAAAATTGGTGGTAGGAGAAGGAGAAATGGAAAGGAGGATTACAATAAGGAAAACTAAACCCTCACTAACAAGGTGAGTTCACTTTATCATTTTTCGCTTTATAAGATTCCCCATATCATTTTTTCACTTTATAAGTAAAGATTTTTTTTTTTCAAATTTCACAATTTTTATGTCCAAATAAGCCCAAGGAATAGAAATAAGAATAGCCCAAAATAGTAATAACAGTTTCTTAAGCCTCCATTTAACAAAAGAAAAGTTGACATTTTAGTCCAAGGAAAATCACAAGATACTTCAAAAAAAATATGTAGAGGGTCTAAACATATAAAACACTTATTAATTGGCTAACTTAATTAGTTGTAGTTGCATCAATATTCATGAAGAATCGGGTAAAAGCCTATAATCACATTCTTTATCCTCTGCCTCATGGGATAACCTACTGCTCCCATCATTGCAAGGTTTATATAGCTGACAGACCACCAGAAAATATAAGTAGTTGAGCAAACACATAAAAGTAAGTAGCCAGAAATAGTAATCCAGGTGACCCTTGTTGATGTTGCTAGAAAGCCAGCTTGTTCTACCTCCGATTGATGAAAGCCAATCCACACCACTCACAAGAATACTTCCAATCAAACTCGCCACAGCAATCCCAACAGTGTACATAGATGACGCGATGCTGGACATGCTTTTGGGAAATAGAGCATAGAAGAACTCGGTCTGTCCAACTCCATGGGTAGCCTCAGCCACTCCGAGTAGTGCATACTGTGGCACGAACCACATAGCAGACATGTTCACTAAAGCATTTGGGTCGTCCTCATGCCCTTCCTCTATTGCCCTCTGTCGTCTTATGCTTTCTGTTATTGCTGACAATACCATAGATATAGAGGATGCTATTAAGCCAATTCCCATTCGGGTGACAGGACTCAGCCCTCTTGGCTGTCCAGTATATTTTGATAGCAAAGGAACCAAAACACGGTCGTAGAGAGTAATCCAAATTGTTAAAGCAATAATCAAGAACACACTGAATGATGCTGCTGGTATTTCAAAATGAGGGAACATATGTCTATCCATGGTATTTATTTGAAGCACGGAAAATGCGAGTACATTCATGTCCACAAAGATCATGAAACAGGTGGACCACATAGGAAGTGCTCTAATAAGAGCCTTCAATGATTCAACTTGTTCCACACTAGAGAGACTCCACGGATTTGAAGCTGAACCATCAGGATTCAAATCTCTTTGACGATCTTGTATCATGCAAGCTCTATTTAAGCATCTATAACATACAATAAAATCTTATTTCAATGAACTGCACTATCATATACCACTGAAAAGAAATTATAGATACAGTTGTGTGATTACCATATCATAACATATTTAATTGTTTCAGACAAAGTGCATAGCATTCGAGTAATAATAACCACGGAAGTTCAATTGGTGAAAAGATGGAGGCACTGACCTCAAGTCCTTTGAAGGCTTCAAGACCTCTGATTCAAGTGGCCAACGATAGTAGTCATTACAACCAGTCAATGGAAGATGGATATTTCTTTTCCTAAAAGCTGCTACTGCTGCTTGAAGCAATCCTATGACCAAGTTTTCTGAAACTTTAGTTTTCACTTTGATATAAAGAGGAGAACCGATTAGGAACATTAAGACAGACAGAAACATGAGGATAACAGGGACACCATAGCCTACTTGCCAACCATAACGCTCTTGAATATAAACGATAATGGTAACAGCAAGAACAGTTGAAATCCCTGAGCTAGCATAGTACCAATTGAAATAGCTTTCAATAAGCATCTTGTTCTGGGGGTTCTCTTTATTTTCCAATTGATCTGCACCAAATATTATAGAACAAGGTCTAACAAAACCAGCTCCAACGGACATAAATCCAAAAGATGAAAACAGAACAGCAAGTTGAATTGCTGTAGGTCCATTACAAACATGTTGAAACTGAGAGCAGGGTAAAGATGTGAGCTGTGGAATCATGGCTGTGAGCCACAGAATAATCATTCCCTGTCGAAGAAGAATGTCATGAATACAAGTCCAATCTCAGAAATTTGTGCTCTAAAATCAACATTCATCATTCTGAAAATAGTAATTAAAAGTGACAAATAAAAGTGAACGAGAGGATTGTTGAAACTGCACCACTCACAATAAAAGTGGAGATGGATCCAAAGGCAACAGCCATAAATCGACCACAGTAAGAATCAGCAACAACTGCCCCAACAAGGGCCAACCCATTTGAGAATGCATTCCATATTCCAATAATGCTGGTTCCAGTGGCAGAACTCATGTGATAATATGTCATCAAGTAGATTATCATGTTCATTTGTAAGCCATAGCTTGCTAACCTTTCGAATGATTCATTCACTGTAAAATAACAAAATGAAATTGAAATAATTAGTTCATAATGCTTGCAAACATTTTTTTAAGAAAAAGTAGAAGAGAAAAAAAAAAAAACTAGTACCAATAATGAAAGGCATGGTTCTAAAACCACCCCTTCTTGGTTTCTCTTCAATTTGAGTTTCTGTGCCCATTTTCATGTTCACTCTGTTTTTTCCTTTTCACTTTACTCTTTGCTTTAATATGAGAGTACAGACTTTAGAAATATCCAAACATTAAAGACTCATTTGGTAGGAAGATATTGGGTAATCATTTTAACTTTTTATTTTCACCATTCATATATTAGTAATGGGATAAGTTATTTCTTATACATGATAAAATAACTTATTCTAAAATAATTAATCCTGAGATAATTTGTTCTCAATTAAATGACTTTTGAGTTTTTTTTTTACTTTATGCACTTTAGTCAAGTTTACAATTAAGAATGTATTCTTTTTTATTAGAAAAATACATACAGTTTTTATCATAAAAATGATGATTTTTTAAAAGTAATACCAATAGACTTGAAGAGGATAAAATATATCATTCATAGTATGAAATATTTTGGGATAAACATGCAATGCACGTTCCCTGTACAAGTACTAGGAAAATAACCACGATCAAGTTTCTTCTGTTGTTTTTTATTTTTTTAAATAATTGAGAAAGGGTCAAATATGTCATGAACTTGGACATTACCATTAGTTAAAAATTTGGTTTATTTATGTCATTATCAGAAACTCATGTATGTCATTATCTTTTAACTCCGATGTTATAACACCAACAACTTCAAATTTTTAACTTATTCAATTCTTCACAAAATAACGTCAAATTTCAAGAGTAGCATCGTTCCAAGCTAAGTACCAAAATCTAGCTCGGATTTAATCTAACTCAACAACACACCTAAAAAATTCAAATTTCAAAACTAGTGTGTTTGTTGAGTTAGATTGAATTCGAGCTCGAAGAGACGCACTATTGAAATTTAAACAATTTCGTGAAGAATTAAAGAAGTTAAAATTTTAAAATTCTTTATCTTTTTGAGAAAAAAAGGAGCAAATTAAAAAATTATTTGGAAGATTTTGTAAAATTGAAATTATAAAATAATGACTTCTCAAACATATGGCATAGATGAGCCATAATTTAAAGCCAAAATGGAAGCCACTAATTAGTCTTTGTTGCCTGCATGCCTTAGGTGGTAGTATTCAAATAGTAGAAGTTTGCGTTTAAGAAAAAGTCAGATGTCAAAGAAAAAAATAACTCTGATTTTTAACTTGATTTTAACTTTTTTTTCATTCCAAAAAGACCAAAAAAAGTAAGAATATCGGGCATTTTTATTTCAAAAAGGTCAGCCGTTACTTTGGCTTTAAGTCTGAACTTTCATTTCGAAAGTTCCTTAATTTTGTTTTAATAGAAGCTATATTGTTGCCTGAAGTCAAGAGTACGAGAAATTCTTTGTGGCAAAAGTCTTGGATGTCTTTGTATTAAAAGTACGTTGTGCTTCTAAATGATATCAAATCCTTCTTACTTTTTTATTTTGTGCTGAAATATACCGCTCTAAGACAAAAAGTCGCTTAAAATGATAATATTTTATTTGACTGCATTTTATAGTAATTTATATTGAACCAGAAATGTATGAATTTTTATAAATATTTTGTATAATTTATTGAGCAGAATTTTATTCTAATAGACTAAAAGATTTAGGCTTAAACACATTCTTTTTTTTAGAGGAAAAACAAGAAGAAAAACATGAATCAAAATTCATTTATGTAGACAATAATTATGAGATTTTCACCTAGTTTTTTTTTTATATATCTCATAAACTATATTCACCTAATTAAGCTTGTAGATCCCAAGGCATTTTTCATAATGGAAGAAAATTATAGTTACCATAATTAAAACAAATAAAATAAATGATTATAAGTTTGCAAATAATTAATTTTTTCTGATGTCAAAGGTAAATAGAGATAAATACCATTATTAAAAACTAAAAAATCAAATTCAACTAACAATTCAAATCGTTAAATATGTATAATATTTATTTTAAATTAATTTAGAAGCACAACATGATACATATTCATTCTTAATATAAAGACGTGCAAGACTTTTGCCACGGAGAATTTTTTGTTCTTTTGATGTGAGGCATCAATCTAGCTTCTACTGAAACAAAATGAAGGAACATTCGAAGTGAAAGTTCAGACATAAAACCAAGGGAGAGAGTGAGTCGAAGAGAAATTGAGTAAACTCAACCGCTAAACTTTTCGAAATAGAAATGTCAGATGTTCTTGCTCTTCTTTAATCTTTTTAGATGAAAAAAATAAAATCGAGTTAAAAAATATATCAATTTATTTAATTGATTTATTTTAATTTTTTTCTATAATCAATTTATAATAAAATCACAAAGAAACTGAAAAATAAAATAGTGAAATTGAGGAATATATTAAAAAGAACAGTTTACTGAGACAGAAGTCAAAGACTGACCAGACCTGTTGGACAACATCCAAGCTATTATTACTCCTGAGGATAATGTACAGCTAGCCATGATACCATCAAAGGAGGAGATTAGGAATGCTATGTTTGGGATGAATGGAGACAGTGCTAGTGCATCGGATGATTTTACTGACAAGCTTTATCAACATTGCTAGGAGATAGTAGGAAAGGATGTTGAAAGATTGGTCAGAGCTTTTTTTTGTGGGTCACATGTTACCAAGATTTGTTACCCATACAAATCTTGTGCTACTGCCCAAAAAGAAAAATGTGAGGGATTTCACGGATATGAGACAGATAAACCTTTGCAATGTCCTCAAAAAACTATATCAAGATTGATTCATGAAAAGCTGGAGAAATTTTTTCCTAAACTTATCTCATTGAATCAAACTGATTTTGTCAAGGGCAGGAGTATTACTGTGAATATTTTTCTGGCTCAGGAGATTGTTAGGGATATTCGATTAAGAAATAAATGACATAATGTGGTGGTAAAATTGGATATGATAAAAGCTTATGATAGAGTCTCATGGGTGTTTCAATCGAAGGTGTTGAGGAAGTTTGGCTTCTCGGAGATGATCATAGATATGATATGGAGGTTGTTTTCTAACAACTGGTATTTAGTCCTAATTAATGGACAATCACATAATTTTTTTTCAGTACTCCAGAAGATTGAAACAAGGTGACCCTTTATCACCAACTTTATTCATAATAGCAACAGAGGTACATTCGAGAGGGCTAAATGCCCTACATGATCAACCGGACTTTAAAGGGTTTGGCATGCCCAAGTGGAATCCTAAGATTAATCACTTGGCATATGCAGATGGCACTATTTTATTCTATTCAAGGGAGAGGAAATTAGTCAAACTAATGATGTTAGTCTTAAGGAAATATGAGGAGATGTCTGGGCAATTAATCAACAGAAATAACAGTTTCTTCTATTTACATGAGAAGACCCCTGCAGTTATGGGACAGAAGCTAAGAATATGGACAGAGATAACTCAAGGTAAATGTCCATTCACCTATTTAGGATGTTCAATTTTTTATGGCAGGAAGAGGATTGCACATTTTGAAGATATTATGGTGAAAATAAATAGAAAAATAATGAGTTGGCATAATAAAATGCTTACCTTCGGGGGAAATGTACTACAATCTATGCTTGTATACTTACAATCAACCACTAAACCACCGAAGCGAGTAGTCAACAGATTGCACAATCTGATGGCCAAATTCTTTTGGGGGAGAACATAGGGAGTAAAAGGGAAACACTGGGTGTCCTGGGACACTTTGTGCTACCCTATCAAGGAAGGAGGTATTGACTTAAGTTCACTATTTGATGTGTCAAAGGCCTTGTTTGCTAAATTATGGTAAAATTTCAGAGTAGGGATAAATTCTATATAGGGTACTTACACGTGGAACAAGTATTGTAAGAAGGATTATCCTATACTGGAGAAAGGAGAGGTAGTTCCCATGTTTGGACGAAGTTAGCTGAAGTAAGAGAAGAGATTAAACATCTGATTTGGTGACAAATTAAAAATGGATCATGTAGTTTTTGACATGGTAATTGGACATAACAAGGAGTCTTATACTATATTGAAGAAGGTGGGCAGGATAATATAGACTTGGAGGTACGGAGTTTCATAGAAGATAATGGTTGGAACTATGGAATGTTGAGGGACCATATCTCATATGAGATGGCTCAACACATCATATATAGAAAAAATTCATCCCAGGATTACTGGTCAATGAGATTGTGCTTGGTGGATGAGAAATGACAAAGGGATTTTCACAGTTAAGTCAACCTATCAATATGTCAGGAAAAAGAGAGAGGAACGGGACTGACTTACAAACATATGGGTCAAAGGTCTACGATTTAAAATATGTTTTTTTCTTATGGAGGGTGGAGAAAGAAGAATAGCTACTGATGATAACCAACAATCAATGAGGATGAACATTGTATCTAGATGCTACTACTGTGAGGTGTTTCACCAGGAGACAATGGAACACTTATTCTTGACATCTCTTATTGCCCAAAGTCTATGGAAATACTTTGCTAATAGTATGGGAATTAAAGTTACTAATACACATCTACAACAGCTAATTATCCAATGGTGGCAAATCAGAGGGCCAAGAAAAATTAAAATCAACTTCAAAATAGTGTCACCTGTAGTACTTTGAAAGCTATGGAAGAGAAGAAATTCAAGAAGGCATTATATGAATATCAATCTGATGAAACTGATTTATCAGTGTGAAAACACAATAAATCAGTTCATAAGATTTGAATATCCTTGGATCAAGGTTCCTTCAAGATGAGAAGATATAGTTAATTTTTTTCCAGCAATACAAGCCTAAATATTTGTTAAGAATATAATTTAGAGAAAACCAGTTATTGCACAAGTAAAATGCAACTATGATGGAGCATCAAAGGGTAACCTTGGAGAGAGTGCATACACATTTTGCATACGAGACCGTCAAGGGGACCTAATTTGAGTAGAGGCACAAACGATTGGAGTAGCTACAAATAATAAGGCTCAGGCCACAACAATATTGAGTTGCTTAAAGTTTTGTGCCTTTGCAAACTATAGATCAATCATATTGGAGACTGACTCGTTGGCAATGGAGAATATTTTGTGTAAGGTATGAAAAATTCCTTAGGAATTGTTGGATATATTGACGGAGGCAGGGGAACTACTGGAGACCTTCAAATTACAATACAACATGTGTTCAGAGAGGGAAATATCTTAGCAGATGAATTAGCATCTAGTGCCTTCAATGTTGAGGATAAAAAAGTATACAGGCAAAATTCACAATTACCCAATCTATGTAGGAAGCAATTACACATGGACAAGTTACAAATTAGTTATCTACGCATCAAGAACAGAAGGTTTAAAGAGACAGAGCAGTAGCAGGGAGATAGCATAAGTCACATGTAATACCCCATATCTCTATTCATACGATCAAGATTTTTTTCGTTGTAAGCATATAAGCTTGAACCTAGTGATGTCTTACATGTACCTATATTTTAAGGCTCATTTTCATGTGTAAAGCATATTAGAAGTGGATTAGGGTCACAAGAAATCTCTAGTACTTAGTCGAGTTCAAAACCTTCCGATCGATTGAATTTTTCTCATTAGATTATATAAGGGTTAACTTCAAATGACCATAACTCTTAGCACATAAAGGATTAGGTGGCCTATAACCTATCAAATGAAAGGTCTTTGAATTATCTTTCCAACGCTATCAATTTCACAAATTCCAACGTGATCCAAAGTTTCTGTCATGCCAATTATTTTTTTTCTGTTTGTTAGGTTTAATTGTTAAGCAAAAGAAATTAATTATACCCCTTTCACCAATGTAATTCTGTTTTGTAAAAAAGAAAATCTTTTACTTTCCTGCTTTTTTGAGTTAAAGATTTATTAGAAATTATTTTCCTATCTTTGTAAAGATAAAAGTAAAATTTGTGTATTTTTTTATGTATATATATTTTACTTTGTGAAATGTAGGTATGTTATTGTTGTTAATCACTTAATTGATCTAATAAATTTGTAATAAAATTTTAATATTATCAAGATGTTTATTTAAAAAAGTTTAAAAAACTTAATAGTTCATCAATTTCATCCGTTCACCATTATCGTTATCACTCACCATTATCAACTAGTGACATTACCATTCATTATTACTACCTCTGTCACATATTATAAGGACATTTTTCATTTTATACGATTATTAAGAAATCATTAATACATTGATATACTTTATCATTTTACCCTTCATTTATATTAATGTACATTAAATTAAATTAGAAAAAATCATTAATGCACCAATTAATGATGAAGGTAAAATGAGAAATAAATAATTAATTCTATCATAATTTAATAAGTGTTCATATAATATGAGATAAATATTTATAAAAAGATATTATTATAATATGGAACGAAGATAGTATCATACTACAATCAATAATTATCGTAACAACTCCCAATTGCTAAAGGTAATTGTCACGTTATGAGTCAACATCAAAAATCGTAATCATTCTCCATCAGCATTAACTAACACCAAAATCATAAATTATGAACTGCTTCCTCTGCTTCAATTTATTTATCTAACTTTGCATTTTAGTTTGTTTTAAAAAAAAAAATTTATTTTTAATATTTTTTTAATTTTAGTTTTTCATAATAACATATTTTAAGATCACAATATATTCTAAGTATTGTTTTTTGTTTAAAACTGCATTATCTAAAAGTTTTTTTATTCCCTTCGTCCATCTTTACTTGTCCTTTATTGATTTGACACAGAAATTAAGAAATAATAAATGGTAGGATAATTTTATCAAATTAACCTTTGAATATAATAAATACAATGCGTTGAAAAATATAATAGGAAAATAACTATAATTAATTATAAAGGTAAATTAAAAATTAAATGTAAAATTATTTTTTGATTTTATAAAATGAACAAATATTATTGAATATGTCAAAATAATACGGTGGACAAACAAAAATAAAAGAATAGACTAAAAATAATTCCTAAATTGGTGTAAAATAAAGTCTGACAAAAATAATTAATATGAGGACCAATAGTATGGAGCATTCATTTTTGTACTGAACACGATAAGTATTTTGGAAGTATGAATCTAAGGCGAGGAGTGTGGACACATAGGGCTCTCTCTATTCGTCATAAGAATATGTCTTGATTTTATTTTTATTTTTCAAATTGACATAGAGCATATGAGAATGTATAGGCTAATAATAATATTAATAATTTATATTAATCATCAAAATATAAATAAAATAATAATGGACCAATTTTTTTCTCAAAAACTAAAATCATTGATTGTGGACATTATTGAGTTGACGTAGCAAAGTAGATAGATTTTTTAAAGGGAAAAGGATCAAAAATACTCTTGGACTATTTGAAAAGGTTCAAATATACCCCTCATCCACCTATTGGGTTAAAAATATCCCTCAGTTTACCTTTTTGGTCCATTTCTACCCTTAAACTAACAATCTTTTATTTTTTAATTATTATTTATTACGTGGCATTTTTTGATTGGATAAAATAAAATTTCAGCTCATTAAAATTTCTCCTACCCGCTCCGACCCATATTCATAGTACATGACCCAAACCTAATTAAAAGACCAATTACAAGTAAAGATTCTTGATCGACCTCTCTTCCTCCTTTAACCCTAATGCTTCACTTATTTTCCCCTCTTTTCTAATTTACTAATTTCAAGATTAGTTTCAAACCAAAGGGTTAGATTTTTAGTGCTTACATGTTGATTTATATGCATAAACTACAACTAGTTAAAGGTGAAAATTTTTGGAAAGTGAAGCCAGATCATGCAATGGAACCACCAAAAATACTTAAAATGGTTGGCAGGCCAAAGACGAAGAGAAAGAGAGAGAAGGATGAGGCAAGAAAGAGAGAGGGAGCCTGGTCATCTTCAAGAAAAGGACTTCTAATGACATGTGGATATTGTAGTAGCAGAGGTCACAACATTCGAACATGTCCTTTGGTAAAATGTTATTACTTTTAAATGGTTATTAATTGAAAATATTCTTAATTTTTGTGTTGTTTTGATTTGTTGAACATTCATCATTGTTATTGTAGGTGAATGAAAAGATGAATCTTGATAAAGAATCTTCTCAGGAAGTGCAAGATGTGCCCTTAATAGCACCACAAGAGAGTCAAACTTCTAAACAAGTACAATAATTTGTTGATGATGAATGGGAAGGTGAAGAGGAAGAGGAAGATGAAGATGAAAATGGCGAGCCAATATTGAGGCCGAAGGTGATATCTGAAGCTAAAACTAGGCTTCAACAAAAAAAATTACAACGATTACCAACTGGAACTAGAAAAATTAGCTTTAAGGGAGATGAATTTGGTGTCGTTGAGCCTACCAACT
>JBCEWC010015118.1:0-13945 GCA_038996855.1 Solanum aculeatissimum
CGCATACTTAGTGCTTAATTGTGCTAATCCATATTCTTTCTACATGTTCTCACCATGTAGGGTACGAGGGTGACTATTTCATTCTTACGGACAACGCTTGATATTTCATTGAAGACTTGTAGTGGTGCGCCCTATTGTTCAAGGGAAATAGCCACCATCTATCTACCTTTATGTTTATGTACTTACTTTCTTGACTTTGAGGGTGAGCCTCAAAGCTTGTTGAGGCCCCGCTCTTCTATTTAGAGGCATGTTTTAGACGAATCTTTACTCTATCCCGTTCTAGCTTGTATGTTGATCTTGTTTATATATATATATTTGATGTTATTTAATATGTCTTATGATTATGATCTCATGTTATGGTTATGGCTTGAATGTTAAGTATGATCTCATGTTATGGTTATGGCTTGAATGTTAAGTATGATGTATGATTATGTGCTATGTGCAAACATGTTCCTCCCATTCCCAAATTTTCCCCATAGCTTGAGTCACAAGCCCCTAAACCCCTAAATCTTATGTGCTATATGTTTTAGCTTCCGCGTTTTCGAACCGATGATGAGTGTAATGATGCTATGATGGCTTGATCGAGAGTCTTCGGGTCCTCTTTCGCCATGTCACATCTAGGTTCCCTATCCGGATCGTGACACCTAACCCACCAAGACAAGTAAGTCAAACCAGCTCAATTCAATAATAAAACTAAAGCGGAAGAGATAAAGTCTAAATAAGGACAAGCACTAAAATATCAAGTCTATAAAATCATCCCAAGGCTGGTTTCACATGTACAAGCCTCTAATACGGAGTACAAAAGAAAATAAATACAAGTCTGAGTCACAGTTCTCAAATAGGACATAAGATAAGTAAGAAAGACTCCGAGAGTCTGCCAAACTGGACAAGCTGCTATCTCTTGAATATCCAGAAAGCTCGATCTAAAAGGATGAAGAACTACTCAAGTAGAACCGGGCTCAGAAGCTACACGCATATGTAGAAGCAAGGGTGATTACCAAAAACAACAGGCACTCATCAAGAGGATCTAAACAACAAGTAAAGCATATAGAACAAATTACTCCTTCCACACCAACCACATACCATCGAACTATAAACCTGCACTCAGAAAAGTCCTAGCAGTAACAATATAAACATATATACACATCTATGCAGAATCACTCCAATAGATACCTCAAAATATAGATCAATAATATCACAATACATCTTAATGTACAGCTCAGACACATAATAGATCATTTCAAATAACTTCAAATAATCAATAGGTATAGCTTCAAGTATAATCCTTACATAATTCATTTACAATAACTGAATCAAATCGTAAAGTTCAAGATAACATGGTATGAAATATAATGAAAATGGTATGGAATAGAATGAAATGATGTAATGCAATGTCAAGTAATCGCGATGCATTTCTATCCTATGATACACATCCGCTGATATAATCAGTTCAGAACCCATGGGCGACATATCTGATCATGTACCTACCCCGATCGTGAGGCCCGATCCCTGTATATCAATATCTCATATCAAAGTTTCCTGCCACGGATGTGTAGCCCGATCCCTATTTCTCTTTCAATATTACCCACCACAGACGTGTGGCACAATCCCTATTTCTCTTTCAATTTTTTTCGCCACGGACGTGTGGCCCAATCCTTATTTATTATCCGTGTTTCATCATTAGTACTCAGTCACAATGCACATCAAGAACATATATAAATAATGCAATGATGATGAGTGCAAATAAGAGTCTACTTCATAATAAATACATCATATCAAGTCAAATATAACAACTAATAAAGCATAACGACGAGTTCGTTCCAAGCCTATAATTCATTCTTTCTAATCTACCAGTGAAACTCAACCACAATATTTCCACGTTCAATATTAAGCCAACATCACACTATCCAAAATCTGCATTATCATATCATAAAGGATTCTCAATATCGTAGAACAAGTCAACAATTATCAATCTCAGTAATTCACTTTCAAATCATAGATGAAATTCACTATTTAGCAAGTACCACAATATCAACCACAAGCTTCTAATCATATCAAGCCACGAAGAAAGGGAATACAATATGTTGACACCCAATATTTACTGTCTGCATTCAAATATTTCAATAATTTGAAATAACTATATTTGGAAAACTCACAAAAAAATATTTTAAGTCATTTTTAGTGTTAATATTTTAATTTTTAAATTATATATATACATATATATACATGTATACACGTGTATACATGTATATATATATTAAATACATATTTTCACATATTTCTATATATAATTACGTATTACTTTCTCATAATTTTTTAAAAATCATTTCAAAAAGATTTTACTTTTATCAATTACCTTAGTTTTAGTTAAATTAATTATTTCACTTTGTTAATTTCAAGAATCTCTTTAATTGATTTATATTAATTCATTTTGTGGCCAAACTAATCATTTAACTCAATTTGAACATATTTTGTATCCTAAATAGGCCGAAACTGCAATTCCTAATGGTAAAATTTTAAACTCAATTCCACCCTCCATTTAACAATTTTTAAAATCAATTAGGTCCATTTTTCAGACTAAATTTGGCCAAAAACTCCTTAAAATGGGTCTAATTTCTTCTCAATTCAACAATTTCAACAAAACTAAATACCTTATATGTAAACAGACCCCACACACTCTTTTCTTTCCTCTTTTATCTCAAACTCGTGCGTCGTCTCCTTTACCCTTCGACACTAGCGTACAATGTACAACAAGAGCGGCCAGAAAACCCAGACGACCATTTGCCATAAACGACACCAACGTTCCTTTGTCCTTGTGATCCAGGTGTCTTCATCGTACCCCTTGTCCATCCTTGCCTTGAAGCGGATAGATGCGATTCATTGAATTTTGTCTGAAGTGGAGTGATTTACAGCTGTTTAGGGCTTTAGGATAAGACTTTGAGTTTGAATTGAAGAATATTCCTCCAAGATTCATTCTATTTCCCCCCCAAAATAATTGTAATTTGTCTCTATAAATATACCCCTTTGAGCGACAGGAAAGGAATTGAATTTTGTCGGTCTTTGTCCTTCAAGAAAAATATTCTACTTCTTTCCAAAAGAAATACAAGAGCCATTGAATTTTTACGATTATAATCTCTTTTCGTGTTAGACTATTCGAAGTGCAATGGTAGAAATTTGTTTTAGTTCATCTTTTCAGTGTCGCTGCCCCAAAAAAGGTAAAGTGTAATGAACCATTAGGTCATTTAGATAATTAGTCCTCTCATTTTTATAAAATATCCTTCTCATAAATTTTAAACGAATATTTTGGACTATTTGGTAACTACGATTGTTTAACTTATCGGTAAATTTAGAAAACTAGATTAATTCGTGGACCAAAGATTTAAGTTACCTAATTATCACTTAGCCTATATATTAAAAATAAATTAGTGAGTTTATCACTTTTAATACTTAATTAAATTAGAAAAGAAGAAAGAGAGAATACACAGACAAGTACCTGTGGCAATGGATGAGAAGGAGAAAATGATAGATTGAACGTGCAGGTAAATATCAAAATTTCTTTAGTTTCATCTTAATATGGAAATGCATTCTGTTGGATACGGTGTACAAGTAAACTATTAGTTTTAAAAGAGATGATGTTGAAATGTTATAATTCTTAAGGGTTTGGTAGTTGTCGTGTTTGTCTATTGGAGGGTTAGATGGTGGAGGATGTAATCATTGTATATGTATATTTTTGCTTAATATTAGGATGTATATGAGTAAATTGTCAAAAAAAATTAGTTCTTGGTTTCCAGATGGTGACAAATAACTAATCAAACTTTTTTTTACATGTGGTTAGCCTTTCCATTATTCCCTCACTTTTGTCAGTGCTTTTGGGCTTCAAAAAGGGATTGACACTTTCACCCAGTGCTCTTGATTTTTCGTTAGTCAAATTTATTATTGTAGGGTGTGTTTCGAATGTATATATGTATGTATATGCTTTAGTATTGATATTGGGGGTTGGTATTATGTGAACACCATTAGATTTTAAATATTGAAGATATCAACACTTAACCCTAGACTTGAAATTTTGGAACTTAATCATGAATTTAGATGAGTTTTGGGTCTAACCTAAACACATAGTAGTTTAGGTGTTGTTAGTTTTGAAATCTTATTGTGATTATTATTTTACTAGATCGTGGTGGTACGAATACTATTCGAAAGAAAAAGGCTCAAGTGATTGATTGATCGTGATTCGACTAAGGCAAGTAAACTTTCAAAACTTTGTAATTCTTGTAGAATTCTCAAATTATCCTTTCTTCTATGTGTGATTCATGAAATATTTTTAATATTATAAAAAATGGGGTGATTAAATATAAATGTGAATTGGTGTGGTGTAGTGTTGTAACACTTGAATTGAAAAATGTGGGTAAGTGATAAGCATTCTATATTAAGATATATTATTGTGGTTGGTGATTATGAGTGGATTTTTTTGTGGACTTCATCTCACTTTCATTCATTCTATGTCACACATACTTGCATTGGTTCTGGTTATTGATATAAGTGAGATAGTGATAATTGGGGTTGAGGTCTTTACCGATCGAGATGTGATGCCGAGGTCATTATCAATGATATAGTGATACTGAGATCTTTGCTAGTGATGTTATGATATTGAGGTCATTGTTGGCGATACTGTGATACTAAGATCTTTGTTAGTAATATTGTGATGTTGAGGTCATTGCCGGTAATTATTACATATGCACTGCATCTCATCCCTGCATATTCTTGTGTGGCATGATCTTATTCTTGTGATTGATGGTGTTATCACCAGTGAGTTGTAGCTCATGATTTCAAAATTATGGTATTATGAAAACTATCTTTATTATGTATTATGTGTTGCTGGGCTAGGTAGATTTTCTGTGCAGGTTGTAGTTGTGGAGGTCGGTTGGGATGAAAAGAGTTTGTGTATTCTATTGGACTTATTTTATTTTGTTAGTTGACTTGTTGGGTGTCATGTTGCTTTTAGTACACACCCCTTGTTTCTACACTTGTGTTGGTTCTGAGCCCAGACAGTGAGTAGTAATTTTTCTTGAGTATTTGAGGCTTCCCAAGAATTTAGAGAGGTAGTTATTGTCATCTGGTTGACTCCCTTATTCTTATTTCTTTATGTTTTTTTCTATTTGAAAAGAAAGATAGCACAGACTTGTACTTCTTTGATTTTTCTATAATGCTAGTGGCTTGTACACGTGACAACCAATCCTTGGGGGGTATTTAAGCTTGTGATGATTTTCATTTTTAGTTATCTATCTTATTTCGTTACTTCCGCGCGTTAGTTCTATTATTCATTGGGTAAGGCTGACTTCTTCTGGTGGGATTGAGCAAGTGTCATCATGTCTATTTTAGGGTCGTGACAGTTTGTATCAAAGCCCTAGGTTCATAGGTTTCACATGTGTACGAGCCAAGTCTAAATAGAGTCTTGAGGATCGGTACGGGGGCATCTATACTTATCTTTGAGAGGCTATGTAGACTGGTAGGAAACTTCTTTTTATTTATTCTCTCTCATCGTGTGGGGTTATATTTATTAGTAATGAGTAGTGTCCGTGTTCTTTTGATAGATGGCTAGGACTTGAGCTACTGTTACTGGTGGTAGTGGTGAGGCAGCTCCTGAGACATTTGTTGAGGCCACAGTTAGAGGTAGGGGAAGAGATCGAGCTAGAGGTCGTGCCCGAGGAGCGGCACCAACTAGAGGGTAGGCTAGAGGGTCTTCTCTAGAGCCACAGATAGAGGTTAGTGAGGACCAGGTTATTCCAGAGCGCACAATTGCACCTTTGCTTTAGGATACCTTGTTGAGGATGATGGGCATGCTTGAGAACCTCACTTAAGGAGGTGGCACAACAGGCACGCAGGGAGTTTCTCAGACAAGAGTAGGAGAATCAGCTTCAGGGAAGCATCAAGGCCCAGTTTATTATGATCAGGTGGGTCAGCCCCTAGTGGTTCCCGCACCAGCTATTGGGGCACAACCACTCCAAAGGTTGTTCTGGCTGCAGATAATCAGCTTAGGTATGAGAGATTTCAGAAGATGAAACCACCTTAGTTTTAGGGTGGTAGGATCGAGGACGCTCATGAGTTTCTGACCTTGTATGAGATGCTAGGGGTAGTGGGTTTGGTTGATCAGCGTGGTGTCTGTTTTGTTGCACTCCAGCTTCGTCGACCATCTAGGGAGTGGTGGAGGACTTATGTGAGGTCCATACCAGTTAGATCCCCTCCAGTGGATTAGGATGTATTCTCTAGTGCCTTTCAGGGTTGCTTCATTCCGTGGAGTGTATGAGAGGAGAGCCGATTGAGGTTTGATGACTTGAGGTGGGGGGTATGACTGTTACTGAGTATGAGGCTCATTTTTGTCAGTTATCTCGACATGCCTTAGCTATGATTCCAGATGAGGTGGAGAGAGTCTGCAGGTTTGTGAGGGTTTTGAATTTCTCTATTAGATCTTATGAATTAGAGCAGCTCATGAGGGGTATTTCTTTCAGTCTATTGTGAGCACCGCCAATGAGGCAAAGTTGTTGGTTCGAGAGGAGTTTGGGGACCCTAAGAGGGCTTGTACTATGGGTCAGTTGTTTAGTACCTCATTAGGAGGTAGAGGTTCGCATAGGAGTGGTGGATCTTTCAGGCGTCAAGATCCTGTACACGCATATATGTAAGTAGTCTAGTGTAGATAGATGTCTCGAGGGTCCCATAATTCTACTCGTGGTAGCCATAGTAGTTCATTTGATGGACAATAGTCTTATACACTAAGGTTTTATTTTGGGTGTAGGGATCTAGGCCATTTGATTCGACAGTGTCCCTTTTAGACTCATTCGGGATCTTATTGTACTTACTCAGTAGCTCTAGCTAAAGATTTGGCTCTACCTACCAAGGGTCGGGGTAGGGGTCAAACTACTAGAGGTGGTAGGACTTCAGAAAGCGGTGCTTTGGTTCTACGTGGTAGAGATAGAGGTGTTGCTCAGACCGGGGTGGTAGAGGAGCTTAGTTTTATGCTTTTCCTGGGAGACCAGAGGCTGAGGCTTCAGATGCAGTTATTATAGGTATTGTTATGGTCTGTCATCGGCCTACATCTGTGTTATTTGATCCTGGATCTACTTACTCTTATGTGTCTACATATTTTTCATTTGGATTTAATTTATTGTGTGATTAGATGTTAGTGTCCGTGCATGTTTCTATACCAGTAGGAAAGCTTTTAGTGGTGGATTGAGTGTATCGATCTTATCTTGTTTTTTTGGCTGGGTATGATACTTGGCTAGATATGATTATTTTGGAGATGGTAGATTTTGATGTTATCTTGGGGATGGATTGGCTTTCTCTTTATCATGTTATTCTTGATTGTTATACAAAAACAGTAACCTTATCCATGCCCGGTGTACCAATGATTAAGTGGAAGGGTGATAGTGGTTCTTATCCTAGCAAAGTTATCTCCAACATACATGCTCAGAATTTGATTGATAGGGGGTGTTTGTCTTATTTGGATTTCATTCGCTAGTATTGCACCACCTTCTATGGAGTCTATTCTTGTGGTTCAGGAGTTTGTCGATATGTTTTCCACTGACCGTCCAGGTGTTTCTCTCGATAGGGATATTGACTTTCCTATTGATCTAGAGCCAGGCACTAAGACCATCTCTATCCCTTCATATAGAATGGATCCAGCTAAGTTGAAAGAATTGAAGGAGCAACTTCAAAATTTATTAAGTAAAGGGTTTATTCGCCCTAGCGTGCCACCTTGGGGTTCCCTAGTCTTATTTGTGAAAAATAAAGATGGGTTTATGAGGATATGTATTGATTATAGGTAGTTGAACAAGGTGACTATCAAGAATAAGTTTCCTCTTCCCCATATTGATGACTTGTTTGATCAGCTTCAGGGAACGACTTTGTTCTCTAAGATTGACTTGAGGTCTGGTTATCATCAGCTGAGGATTAGAGCATCAGATATTCCTGAGATAGCTTTCCAAACTCGTTATTGCCACTATGAATTTTTGGTAATCTCCTTCGGGTTGACTAATGCCCCTACAGCGTTCATAGAGTTGATGAACAGGGTATTTCACCCATACTTAGATTCTTTTATAATAGTATTCATTCATGACATCTTGTTATATTCCAAGACTGAGGTTGATCATGTTCGTTATTTGAGGATAGTGCTATAGATGTTGAGAGAGGAAAAATTATATGCAAAATTTTCCAAGTGTGAGTTCTGGCTTAATTCGGTGGTATTCTTAGGGCATGTGGTGTCCAGTGAGGGGATTAAAGTAGATCCAACTAAGGTGGAGGCAGTTAGAGATTAGACACGACCTACTTCAACTACTGAGATTCATAGTTTTGTGGGGTTAGCTGGGTATTATCTGTGGTTTATTCAGAGTTTTTCTTCCATTGCAGCTCCCTTGACCAGGTTAACTCAGAAGAATGTAGTGTTTCATTGGTCTGATGAGTGTGAGGCGAGCTTTCAAAAGCTTAATACTTTATTGACTTCAGCTTCTATTTTGACACTACCTGAGGCAGATGTGGACTTTACGGTGTATTGTGATGCTTCAGGGGTTGGCTTAGGTAGTGTGTTGATGCAAAAGGGGAAAGTGATTGCCTATGCTTCTAGACAATTGAGGATTCATTAGAAAAACTATCCTATCCATCACTTAGAACTAGCGGTTGTGGTTTTTATGCTTAAGTTGTGACGTCATTACTTGTATGGTGTACATTATGAGGTCTTCACTGATCATAGGAGTCTTTAGTATATATTTAGTCAGAAGGATCTAAACTTTAGGTAGCGTAGGTGGATTGAGTTGCTAAAGGACTATGACTTGACCATCTTATATCATCCGAGGAAGGCTAACGTGGTGGCCAACGCCTTGAGTAGAAAGACTTCTAGCATGGGGAGTCTAGCCACCATTCGAGTTGAGGAGCGACCTTTGGCCAGGGATGTTGAGCGTCTAGATAATGGCCTAATCAGGTAACAGCTTTTCGACAAAGGAAGTGTACTTGTTTTCATTGAGGCTCGTTCTTCCTTGATGGATCAGATTCAAGAGCGCCAGTTTGAGGATGAGAAGTTGTGTCTCATTAGAGACAAAGTGATCAAAGGAGAGGCTAAGGAAGCGGTGCTTGATCCTGATTGTATTTGAGGATTGGAGGTAAAATTTGTATGCATAATATGGGTGACTTAACTAGATTGATTCTTAAGTAATCCCATTGTACTCGTTATTCTATTCATCCAAGAGTAGTGAAGATGTATCATGACCTTAGTCAACATTACTGGTGGTATGGCATGAATAAGGATATCTCAGATTTTATGTCCAGGTGTCTAGCTTGTCGGCAGGTTAAGTGTGAGCACCAATGACCTGGAGGTGAGTTTTAGAGGATGCCCATTCCTACATGGAAGTGGGAGCATATCACCATGGATTTTGTGGTAGGTTTGCCCATTACTGTGGGTGGTTAGGACCCTATCTGGATAGTTATGGATCGATTGACTAAGTCTGCCTATTTCATTCCTGTCAAGGTTAAGTATACAACAGAGAAGTTAGTTGAGCTTTACATTAGCCAAATAGTTAGATTGCATGGTTGCCTGTTTCCATCATTTCTGATTGAGGTTCACTATTCACTTCATATTTTTGGAGAGCCTTGCAGCATGGACTAGGTACTTAGTTGGATATGAGTTCAGCCTCAAACAGATGAAATAGTCTGAGCAGACGATTCAGGTGTTGGAGGACATGCTTCAAACGTGTGTGATCGATTTTGGTTCCCGTTGGGACCAGCACTTTCCTTTAGCAGAGTTCGTATAATAATAGTTATCTCTCCAGTATCTAGATGACTCTGTTCGAGGCTTTGTATGGTAGACGGTGTAGATCTCCGATTGGTTGGTTTGATTTTTCTGAGATGGACTCATTAGATCCAGACTTCCTTAGAGATGCTATAGAGCAGGTCCGTATGATTCAGGGTAGGTTGTTGACCGCTTAGAGTCAATAGAAGAGTTATGTAGATAAGAGGATTCAATTCGAGCCTTAGAGTTTATGGAGGGCGGTCACGTTTGGCTTAAAGTGTCACCCATGAAGGGTATAATGCGGTTTGGAAAGAAGGGAAAGCTTAGCTCTTTATTCATTGGCTCATTTGAGATTTTGGAACGAGTTGGGGAGGTGGCCTATAGAATAGCCTTTCCACCTAGCTTATCATCTGTGCATCCTGTGTTTTATGTCTCCATGCTCTGAAAGTATGTGCCCGATGAGTCATTTGATTCAGTGGTGTTGGGTCCAAACTTATCATTTGAGGAGGAGCCTATAGCTATTTTGGATAGACAGGTTCTAAAGCTTAGAAAAAAAGAAATTTCTCCCGTGAAGGTGCAATGGAGAATCGTTCAGTTAGAGAGGTGACTTGGGAGATGGAGTCTGACATGTGTACCAAATATCCTCACCTTTTCGAAGTTTTAAGTACTTTTTTCTACCTCATATTCGAGGATGAACATGATTTTTAGTGGTGGATGATGTAATGACCCATTTGTTCATTTAGATAATTAATCCTCTCATTTTTATAAATATCTTTCACGTAAATTTTAAGCGAATATTTTGGACTATTTGATAACTGCAGTTGTTTAATTTATGGGTAAATATAGACTATTAGATTAATTCATGGATCAAAAAGTTAAGTTACTTAAGTACCACTTAGCCTATATATTAAAAATAAATTAGTGGGTTTATCACTTTTAATACCTAATTAAATTAGAAAAGAAGAAAGAGAGAATACACATGCAAGTACCTGCAGCAATGGACAAGAAGGAGAAAACGATAGATTGAACGTGCAGGTAAATATCAAAATTTCTTTAGTTTCATCTTGATATGGAAATGCATTCTGTTGGATACGGTGTACAAGTAAACTATTAGTTTTAAAAGAGATGATGTTGAAATGCTATAATTCTTAAGGGTTTGGTAGTTGTCGTGTTTGTCTATTGGAGGGTTAGATGGTGGAGGATGTAATCATTGGATATGTATATGTTTGCTTAATATTAGGATGTATATGAGTAAGTTGTCAAAAAAATTTAGTTCTTGGTTTCCAGATGGTGGTAAACAACTAATCAAACTTTTTTTTACATGTGGTTAGCCTTTCCATTATTCCCTCACTTTTGCCAGTGCTTTTGGGCTTCAAAAAGGGATTGACACTTTCGCCCAGTGCTCTTGGTTTTTCATTAGTTAAATTTATTATTTTAGGATGTGTTTCGAATGTATATATGTATGTATATGCTTTAGTATTGATATTGGGGGTTGGTATTATGTGAACACAATTAGATTTTAAATATTGAAGACATAAACGCTTAACCCTAAACTTGAAATTTTGGAACTTAATCATGAATTTAGATGAGTTTTGGGTCTAACCTAGACATATAGTAGTTTAGGAGTTGTTAGTTTTGAAATCTTATTGTGATTATTATTTGACTAGATCGTGGTGCTACGAATTCTATTCGAAAGAAAAAGGCTCAAGTGATTGATTGATCATGATTCGACTAAGGCAAGTAAACTTTCAAAACTTTGTAATTCTTGTAGAATTCTCAAATTATCATTTCTTCTATGTGTGATTCATGAAATATTTTTAATATTATAAATAATGGGGTATTTAAATATAAATGTGAATTGGTGTGGTGTGGTGTTGTAACACTTGAATTGAAAAATGTGGGTAAGTGATAAGCATTCTATATTGAGATATATTATTGTGGTTGGTGATTATGAGTGGATTTGTTTGTGGACTTCATCTCATGTTCATTCATTCTATGTCACACATACTTGCATTGGTTCTGGTTATTGATATAAGTGAGATAGTGATAATTGGGGTTGAGGTCTTTACCGATCGAGATGTGATGCCGAGGTCATTATCAATGATACTGAGATATTTGTTAGTGATGTTGTGATATCGAGGTCATTATCGATGATATTATGATACTGAGATCTTTATTAGTGATATTGTGATGCCGAGGTCATTTTTGACAATTATTGCATATGCATTGCATCTCATCCTTGCATATTCTTGTGTGGCATGATGTTATTCCTGTGATTGACGGTGTTATCACTTGTGAGTTGTGGCTCGTGATTTGAAATTGTGATATTGTGAAAACTATCTTTATTATGTATTATGTGTTGCTGGGTTGGACAGATTTTCTATGCAAGTTGTAGTTGTGGAGGTTGGTTGGGATGAAAGGAGTTTGTGTATTCTATTTGGACTTACTTTTTTTTGTTAGTTGACTTGTTGGGTGTCGTGTAGCTTTTGGTACTCACCCCTTGCTTTTACACTTGTGTAGGTTTTGAGCAGGGACAGTGAGTCGTACTTTTTTCTTGATTATTCGAGGCTTCTCAGGAGATTTAGAGAGGTAGTTGTTATCATCTGGCTGACTCTCTTGTTCCTATTTCTTTATATTTTTTTCTATTCGAGAAGAGGGACAGTTCAGACTTGTACTTCTTTGATTTTTCTATATTTTTAGTGGCTTGTACATATGACAACCAATCCCTGGGTGGTATATAAGCTTGTGATGATTTTTAATTTTAGTTATCTAACTTATTTAGTTACTTCTGCACGTTAGTTCTGTTATTCGTTGGGTAAAGTTGACTTGTTCTGGTGGATTGAGCAAGTGTCATCACGTCCAACTTAGGATCGTGACATAAAGCCCTCTTTAGCTCTGTTCAATGTGTTCTTATTTATGTGCTATTGATTACGTTTTAGCTTTTCACATTAGAATTTGTTAGAATTAACAGGGGTTTAGCTAGAAATCTCTGCTTGTGTTGAAGTATCATTTGTTGTCCCATTTGGCTATAAGCTTAACTGTTGTATTCTTGTGCTTATGACCTTAAATGATGAATTCGTTTAGCCTACCTAGTTCATTGTCTTATCGTTTGTCTGATTGTGTGTTCTTACACTTGTTCTCACTGCCATGAACTATAAACATATGTCTTTGTGTTCATGTTACCGAGTCACTAAAATATTCAATGTATTTTTAAATCAGGTTGTTAGCTTAGATTCTTTGTTTGGAATTACTGACTGATGCTTTTAACTTTCCTTGATACGTTCTTAAATACCCCTTTGAATTTCATTATATTGTGTTTTCCTTTATTTTAGCACAACTCCAATTCGTTCAGCTAATCATTTGTCTAAGATGTTGCTTTTTAGTTTACTATTTTCTTAAAGTTATGAGTTGTTTAGATATCTTTTTTATCCTATCGAGTATCATTTGCTCATTTATGATCGTCTTGGTGTAATCTTATGTCTTCAGGAACTAGTAGTTTAGGATTTAAATGGCTTGACATATACGACAATACTTTACATGTTGATAGCTTAAGGCATCTCTCTGTAATTTCATTTTTATGTAATTTTGAACATGGGGATTAACATTAAATATGGGTCAAAAGGTTATCATATGTAAGTAATCTGTTAATATAAGTTTATAGTTTCTATTACATTTTCCATTGGAACAAGAGTTGTCTTTCTTTCCCAACAAGCATGTTCACTCAATCTTTTGTTGAAATCTGATATGCAGCTTTGGTATTTACTTCGTCACTAAAACTTTATCTTGCTTTCCTTCTATGAGATGTCTAGCATTGATAGTTTTATGTTGCTCATTGTATGTCTCTGGGATGATTTGTATAATAGAATGATATTTGTTCTTGCTCACTGCAATTCTAACTTACCATGGTCATGGCATAACCTTTAATCAATATTTTTTTATTATGAAATGCTTACAATTTGTTTAATGTTTAGTTTTGAAAGTATTTTCCCACATGCATGGTGAATCATGTGAACAGATTACTTTTAAAATAAGAATTATATGCTCAGTTACTAAAGTTTGATCATTTATTAATGTAAAAATTATACAAATCCCATAATATAAAGTGATAATTCCTTTTTATACTAACTATTTCCTAAATTACCTAAAATCCCCTAAAATTGAGCCAAGAGTGAT